>MU790826.1:0-29342 GCA_027886635.1 Lentinula boryana | reverse complement strand
TCTGCACGATTTCGGAGTTTTGCTTTTCTGCTGCATTGTAAACCAACTGAGTTGACTTATAGAATTCATCATGCATAATAAATCACAGAAGACCTAATAAACGGTACTCAGTCGAAGTTCAAGAGAACGGACTGTATTTAAGTATATACCTAATAAACGGTACTAACGTACAACGATGAGTGAGTAAGATATCATGAAGAAGATAGTGAACATACCTCAGTCGAAGTTCAAGAGAACAGACTGAGGTTTGAACAACGAAATGTACAGAATATATATACATAGAGAAATGGATAGGAGCTATGTCCCATGAGACATGACGAACAAATGAACGAATATTAAAACATAGACATAAACATACGTCTCAGACATGTATTACCTGCGGTTTCTCAATGCTGACACAACTCGATGTGTCTTAGACACCTATCGATTGCGGTTTGCCCTTCCAACAAGACCTCTTTCTACAAGTGTAGTTGGGCACAAAGCATGGGTTTTAGTACTGCTTCAAGCTAATTATAACTGAGTATCACTACTGAGAACCTTCACAGCTCATCTGTAGTGTCCTTCTGTACAATTCTTGTAGTGTACAATGTACTGTAGACTTGCTAGAAATATCACCTATCCATGCTTTGTAGAATTTAGATATTCTATGGTTTTATGCACAGACTATTTCTGGGTGTATCAACAGACATCGCAAATACTGCACCACTTGCAGCATTACCTGCCAGCGGAATTAACCCTAGCAGTGCCGCAATAATAGCTGAAACCCACACACAATGGGTGGGTACTGAAAATGACTTTTTCACATGATAAAGGAACTTTGAGAAAGGCAATGCACCTGAAAAGAAAGGTGAAAATTGGCGCTGCATACGGAGAATACTGTCAGCGACTCAATAGCTCACTACTAAGCCAGGTGTCACAAAGTCAAGATAAACGAGGTGAATGAGGAGTAGATGGTCTTTGATTCAGGTCTAGCTACAGAGGAGAATAGACGAGATCAGAGATAGAGACTACTCTAAGAAATGCCCTATCTTATATACATATTCTGAAATGAACCCATGGGAACTATCTCACATCATAACTGTGAGGCTATACAACAATCTGTCAAAGGTTGACAGACATGAGAGAACTCTCACACTGTCAATCTGTCAATAGTCTGACAGACGTGAGAGAATTGTGTTGACAGCGCGAGAATGACAGTCTGTCAACAGCCTGACAGGCATGAGAGAAATGCGTTGACATTGCAAGAATGCCAGGGCTGTCACATGTATGTAAACGAAAGAAAAGGAAAAGATAAAAGAAAAAGTATAATAGGATAGATAAAATGAAAATGAAAAAGAGTCAATTCGTAACAAATACTTTCATGAAGAACAAATGAGCTTACCATCTCGACTGAATGCGAAAATCTGCCTGGAAGATGACACCAGCTATACAATGGATGATTCAACCCAGAGAAACGATGCGCAGAATATTGCGATGCTTACGAGGCTTGTGCCTGCCATGAACTGAGCCATGATCAATATAGTCCAGAGCACTAAAGTCCCTTGTCGATGAAAACTATTAAAAAATATCTGCAATGCCCTTAATAACGAAGATAGTTTGCGATTTGACCAAGGGGTACATACTGTAGCCAGAGGTTGCCCAATATCGTTAGAAAATATCCCGTTTATATCTTTGCCCATGTTGAATGTAAGTGATACATTAATTCCTAAAAGACAGAATATCAGTAACAAACATGATATCAGGTAACTATAATACGATACCCCATCCCAGAATACATGAAGCAGTCATTGAAAGCATAACTGCCCAAGGTATAGCAGTGCTGGCATTCCTTGCTTCCTCACTGATATGCACGCTCAAGTCAAAACCACTGACAACCCATAAGGGCACCAGAAATCCTAAGATGAATGCGAATCCATCTGGCCAGGAAGATACTAGAATATCACATTAGTATGAACCAACGTATGTAACATTTAGGAAAATGTCGTCACAATTCTGGAAACTTCCAAAAGCGTATTTCGCATTGTTTTTAAGCCCAAGAGGTGTATTCGTTGGCATACCAAAAATGACCGCAAAGGATAATCTGTGGTATTATTAGTAGCTGCTTGAGGTCGTTGATTGTAATATGAATTACCCGATGTTGATTATGATATACACTATCTGCAGTCGTGCGATAATCTTGATAGCAAAGCTGCACAGGATGGCTTGTAAAGTTGTAATTGCTACGAATATACCACTGCTTGTGATTCATCAATGTGCATTATGAATGAAGGATATTTAAGCTCACTAGGTCTGAAAGACGTTAGCTTGGAAAGACAGACCAGACCCAATACTGGCAGCCGCACAAACTTGTACTGCACATCCCCAGTTGATACCCTGAACTCATAAGCCGAGGTATAAGAAATACGTAGCACTTTGACTCATTGCTTACTCACGGTCACTCCAGCAACGTATGCAATGGTGTCGACATCTGTGTAGCTTCAATCGATATTGGGACCTCTAAACTTAAGCACATACATCCTAGAAGCCATTGTCGCGACGTAGGCAGAAGCGACGGCAGGGAAGCGATCCGAGCACAGGCACAAGCACAAGTCCGAGTGTGAGTAACACTCAACACACAGGGACTAAAGAGATATGTGATCTCAACAACAGTGATAGCACGAAGGGCCAATCACAAGGGTCAGTCAAGGCAAACTAGTTCCCAAAAGACCAAGTCTGTTACGAATTGACTCTTTTTCATTTTCTTTTTATCTATCTGTTATAGGTATGCCTCCGAAACTTTGGCTGTCGATCGATGCTTCGATCGATTGAAGTTTGACTTAGTATCTTTTCTCTTTCTTCGGTTCTCGATCGAATCTCACGAAGTATTCGAACTATTAGATACAAGTGATTACTACTTTATTGTTCTTTAATTGTCTTTTATTTCTATTACTGAGAACTATCCGGATTATTATCGCTTATACTTTGGACTCTTATTGTCTTAGATTTTACAATTAGGATACAAGGTATAAAAGCTGTAGTATCTTGTAGTTAGTTCTTCAGTTTAAATATCAACTTAGATTGTTGCTGAACTCCGTCTGGATACTTATCTTTCTTCATCATTGTTTGCATTATAACCAAACAATCTCCGGACGTCTTCTTACTCTTTGCTCATCGTCTTGAACATTCATGGAACCATTCGACAAAGCGAGGGCACTACTGATAGTGGTGCTAAGGTTCTAGTTCGCTTTGTTTAACTTTCCGTACTACAACTAACATTCTTCAATCGTTGTTTGAGATCTCGATCGAGACCGAACTATTCGAATTCAGTCATCTCCAACCCCGTTTACCTAAGACCCTACGGAACCTCACCAGCACGGTCTTAACACTATCCTATTATACTTTTTCTTTTATCTTTTCCTTTTCTTTCGTTTACATACATGTGACAGCCCTGGCATTCTCGCACTCTCATGTCTGTCAACCTTTGACAGATCATTGTATAGCCTCACAGTTATGGGGTGAGATAGTTCCCATGGGTTCATTTCAGAATATGTATATAAGATAGGGCATTTCTTAGAGTAGTCTCTATCTCTGATCCCGTCTATTCTCCTCAGTAGCTAGACTAGTATTAGGAGGTCTTGCCCTCACCACTATACATCTCTTTTGACTTCTCGTCTTTGTGTGATGCCTGGCCTTTTGTGAGCTAGCAAGTCGCTGACAAAGTCAATATTAAGTGTAAGCAAAGATACAAATACAAACCTAGTTCCCAAAAGACCAAGAGGTCAAGATAGGGAACTGGTAGCTGTCTACTGCACTATATATACGTTTCTGGGATAATAGGGACCAGAGTAAAAGAACAAAGAACAATAGGTATCAAAGAACAAGGGTGCAAGAGTGAAATAGTAAAGAGCGAATAGGGAACAAGGAAAGAACAATAAGCTGATGACAGCGCGGGAGTGAGATGGTCAGTTGAACGATGAGTAATAAACACGATCATGTGGTCATTGGAGCATGTGAGAAAGAAGAAAGAAAATGATATAGGTACTTAGTTGTCACGACAGCCATGAAAGATAATTGTGACACTTTGGAGACGAAAATTGGAATGTCCAGTAATAGACACCCCCAGAAGTTGGCGCAGCAGATCCCAACTCAGCAATCGCCGTGGCAATGAACATGAGAAAAATCGAGCATACAGTCCAACCCCACACCATACTGATGGCTCCGCCATACGGGATTGAGTACACCAAGACTGACCTAAGGAATCTCGAAGTCTGTGCCAGCCTCTCTAATTCAGAATAAACTACCTACGCAATACCCGGTACAACTCCCTGAATGGAAAAAGCTAGCCCAGAGAGCTCTAATATCCCAAAGTTACACTTGAACTCCTGCTTATAGCCTAGTCATGCAAGTAACAGCTCATCTTGGGCCTTGGATACGGGTTCAGAGGACATTCTGGTCAAAGAAGATTTCACTTTGCAAGGTGGGATGAAAGATGGACAAACAAGAGAATTACTGCTCTGTCAATTAATACCCAGCTGATGCACAACACATAGATAGGCCGAACACCACTATAGGGGATAGCTTTGAGTAAGGAATTGACTGTGACGAGATAGGTCATGAAGACTTATGAATGAGGTTCTTAGATAAGGTCATATGTTGAGGCCCCATGAAAGCTTCAATACATATTTTTTTTGTCGATGAACAGTAAAAAGCAAGAGGTAATCTAGGCCTAGTAGGCTTTCAAGAAGTCACTTGACATACCTATCAGTGGGTCAACCCATTCCAGTTTGATACAAGGCCATACTTAGTGGATATGACTAGGGGGAAGGTGTTACGAATTGACTCTTTTTCTTTTTTATTCTTTCCCTTTTAGTACTTAGACACCTGTTCCCTTTTAGGTACATTAGCGCTGTAGGTGCTTGTATGCGCATCTGTATTATCCTTTTATCTTTTCCTTTACATTTGTTTATGTACACGTGACAGCCTTGCTGCTCTCATGTTATTGTAATTACTGTAGATTGTCGACATGACTCTCTCGTGTCTGTCAAACCATTGACAGATTGTTGCCGTTTACCTTCGGTAACTGCATGCTCTTGATATTGCCTTATTGTCTTGTCATTGTATATGGACAGCTATACTTATGGATACGGGCTACTCTTATTGTAGAGCCTCATGGCTACAATGCAAGATAGTTCTCATGGATTCATCTTAGGATATGTATATAAGGTAGTATACCTTGTAAAGTAGTCTCTATCTCTGATCTCATCTATTCTCCTCGGTAGCTAGACTAGTATTTGGAGCTCATCCCCTATTGCCTTTATACTATCCTTGTTACGACTATGCCAAACCCCATTGTGCAATGGTCCAATCGGACCAATTATTGAACCATACAACTGTCTTTCATTATATTGGCTCTGTATCTCTGCTTATATTTTGGATCCAGACAGATCCATCTGATTTGTCCGAAATTCTGTTATAATCATGCAAGGGAGTTTACTATCATTCACTTTCTACTTCACTCTTGTCAAGTAATCGCTTGCTCGGCTCTGGAGCTCCAGTCCAGTGCAATGCAATGCAATTTATCCTTCACTTGTTGCCAACAGTTATATATTCATTCATCCTAACACTTTTACTTATGATTTCAATTATACAGCATCAGTCATCATTAGATACATGTGTTATTTTCTTACTCTGGTTAGCTACAAGCATTGGTACTTAAGTAGATTGTTTTGTATTGTTCCCCAGCTTGAAATAAAAGTTATCTCCTCCTTTATTATGCATAATTTTGGACTGGACTGGATGTATGGACAGTGTGACCTTCCAAAATTATATTAATTCTTTACACTTCACTGGGACACCCAGATAGCGTATAGGGAGCATTGCTAATAGCTTTGCTGAAGTCCCTTACTTCCGAAGGACTGTGTAGTCTTCCCTTGTGCCATCACCATAGTTCCCACGCTTCGGAGCTTTGCACATCACAATGGAGCATTGGACAATCAACCTCATCCTTTACGGCTGCATAACCTTAACAATCCTTTTGATCTTTTCTCATTGTGTGATGCCTAGCTGTTACATCCATGTGAAGCCAAGGTCTTTCTGAGGCTCTGTGATCCCTCTGCTGGTTTTATTTCATTCCTTTTCACTCCTACTCTGTCGCGGAGTTGTACTCCACAATCCACTTACTTCACATTTCTTTTCCTCATCATTAAGTGATGTTAATTAATCCTTTTGGACATTCCTTTGTTTTCCAACATGCTGTCCACATGTTTAATCTACCTATTTGGAGATAGTGAAGCAGCGCGTACCTTAGCTAGCTGTAAAGTATAAAGCTAAGGTAGGCAACATCCATTTTCATCGAGTGTCATGTGATGCAGAGTGACAACGACAAGGAACGGCGACAAAAATATTTTAAACATAAATAAAACCGTAGATATGTCCTAAGGCCTTATGCTAACAGGTTGATGGTCTCAGTTTTTGAATCTATGGACTATACGACTAGTTTTAGACAATAAACCCAAAATGTCCGAAACAAGCTAATGAGCATTTTAGAGTTGAATGGAGCGAAATTGAAATTTTGGCCACGTGCACGGACCAGAACGTGACCTGACTCACGGGCACATGATGAAACTTTGTGAATTCTCTAAGTCATCAAATCGACCTCGAAATGCCAAAATTGGCTCGTAATTCCCGTTTAAAGAATCTAGGAAGTTACGCGAAGGTACGTCTCACATTCATTGAGCTTCAGGTTGCATTATCCACCCTGAAAAATTCAAATTACTTACAGAAACAAAATCATCATTCCTCTCCGCCGGCACTGGACTCACTTGGCGGAAACAGGGTGTCAGATTTGGAGGAGGGCAATAATTCAGGGTCAATTCATTTGACTGAGGAGCATGTTGTGGACCGAACTGAATCACCAGACTTCTCTGACCTCTCAGAAGCCGATGATGTTCCAGAGGGCAACGATCCTTCACTGATTGCAGCCTGGCTTCAAGCAAGCAGTGACCAGCTCAGCAGACTTGTTCAGTTTAACTTGCCAACCTTGAAAGTCCGTGGTCCCTATGCAAAGTCAAGGCTTTGTGGAGTTCCCGCCCCTCGCACTCAACGAAATCACCATGCGATTGCACGAAAAGCACGCGCTGCACATGGTGGTGGACTTGTTCAGTTCTTCAAGCCTATCGGATCCTCACATGGTGCTAGCTCGGGTCCTGTCGACTTGACACTCAACTCTTCAGACTCAGACAGAGAGATCATCTCAGGCCCAGAAGCTCCACCAACCAGTGCTTCTCTTCATGTTCCAAGAGATAATCTGAATCTGTTGAGCATCGATCTTCAAGAACTTGAGGAAGATTTCGAAGATCAAATTCCCGATGAAATTTATGTGGAAAATACCACTCCCACTTCACTATCTACTTCGCCGCCCACTTCGCTACCTCCATCTCACTCCACTGAAACATCTGGGCTGCACTCCTATCTGGCGGCGCGTGCCTGCTCCCTTCCTCCATCTCTGTCTGCTGTCAATGCTGCAATCAAGCAAATTGCAGATATCTTGCATCCTCGCAGGGATACCGGGAATGGTTACAAGCACGCTAAGCTCGATCCAGTACTCCAGGCCCGTTTGGAGCTGATGTCAAGTCTACTTCGTCTTTATTCATCTAATCAATATACAGACTGGGCCTACTGCTCGGATTTGATTGCTGTTTCGGCAGGGAAAGGCTCTTGGCTATCGCGCCGCCTTCGTGTTTGGTGTATTGAGTTTATATGCCATCCTGGGAAACTTCCCAAGGCAGATTATGGAAAGGGGAATTCATCTGTCCTTGAGCATGAGGATCACGCTCAGGAGCTTCATCTTCACTTACAGGGAGCTGGGAAGTTCGTTGCTGCTCAAGATGTTGTAGATTACATTAATTCTCCGGAAGTGCTTGCACGATGGAGGATGAAGAAACCAATATCACTCCGTACTGCCCAACGTTGGATGAATCA
Source organism: Lentinula boryana (assembly GCA_027886635.1). Classification (NCBI taxonomy): domain Eukaryota; kingdom Fungi; phylum Basidiomycota; class Agaricomycetes; order Agaricales; family Omphalotaceae; genus Lentinula; species Lentinula boryana. The sequence continues at coordinate 21,383 of MU790826.1, read as the reverse complement.
TATGTCTTATCGCTGGAAAAAGGCACCGAGAGGGATGTATGCAGATGGGCATGAGCGCGAAGATGTTGTTGATTATCGACAGAATGTCTTCGTACCGCGTTGGGAACAGTTGAATCTCCATACGCGCAAGTGGACACGTGATGGCGCAGAAGACCACCAGGCCTTTGTCAAGGGACTCAACAGCAAGCCTACCGCGATCTGGAGACACGATGAATCGACATACTATGCCAACGATCGACGTACATTGCGATGGGTACACTCGAGCGAAAAGGCAAAACCTTATGCAAAGGGTGAAGGGGCCTCGATGATGGTTGCAGATTTTGTTTCGCCGGACTATGGTTGGTTGCGAGGATTCAAAAAGCCTGATTGGTGTGTACTCAGTCAATTATTCATTGAAATTTTCTGATATTCATTACAGTGCATCTGCGCAAGTTATATTCAGGGCAGGGAAGAATAGGGATGGCTACTTTCAGAATTCCGACATTATTGCCCAAGCCAAAAACGCAATGGACATTTTGAGTAGTGAATATCCCAATGAAAACCATGCGTTCGGTTTTGATAATGCGAAAACTCATACTGCGCGTGCTCCGGATGCCCTCAGTGCCATTGGAATGCAGGTGAATCCACATCCGACATTTGGTTATTCCAGGGTCAAAGATGCTGCAGGGGTGGAGAGAAATATCCACATGCGCGACGGAGTTTTTCCAGATGGGTCACCACAGTGCTTGTATTTCAACTCTGGTCCTCTTGCCGGACATTTCAAAGGCATGCGACGACTGATTCAGGAGCGGAATGAAAAGGGGGCCAGGCTTCCGGATCCCAAGTCACTTCTTGCCCAGTGTACTGGATTCAAATGCCAAGACCCGAAAGCCATGTGCTGCTGTCGAAGAATACTCTATAACCAGCCCGATTTTGCAATGCAGAAATCCCAGCTCGAAGAGATCTGTGAAGCTCGAGGATTCCAAGTGATATTCTTCCCAAAATACCACTGCGAGACGAACTTCATTGAAATGTGTTGGGGATTTGCTAAACGGATCTACCGCGAGTTTCCGAGTACCACCAAGGAAGCAGATTTGAAGGTAAATATGATTAAGTCGCTTGACTCTGTTCCGTTAATATCGATGCGCAAGTAAGTTGAATTTTACCCATATTTCCTCTACGCTTGAACTCAAAAAAACTCTTTATAGATTCTCAAACCGTTGTGACCGCTTCATCGATGCTTACCGCAAGGGATTTTCGGGCAGCATGGCAGCATGGGCAACCAAAAAGTATCGCGGACACAGGGTGATTCCAGAGAATGTGGATGCACTGTTAGCCGAGTTTCATTCTAACCATCCTTCGAAGTAAATACTTAGTCTACATTAAATACAGGACCTTTTTGTAGCCAATATTCGCCTATATATACTTGAATTTTCGTTGAACAAAATTTTGGCCGCGTGACCGGTGACATATCACGTGATGTCACGGTTGATGAAAATGGATGTCGCCTACCTTATGATATCCAGTAGGTAGCTCCCTAGTTTAAATATTGACTTTGATAGCACCCTTTGATAGTGGTAGTCATCTCAATAGATATCAACTCCTTTGATTTCACTTCGACTACCTCAGTATGATTGCAGAGTTCCTGTGATTGGAATTACCTTTGTTCCCCTTGCTTTCGGACAGCGACATGTCGAGGACGATATTAATAATATTGCCAATGTCTGACTACCTCCGAAGGATCAACTTTCCTCTGCTAGTTTATTTTACCTAGCATCGGACTTTACTCCGCGGAGTTTAACTCCGCTTCAACTTCAACCAATCCTCTTTGTGCACGATCATAACACTGGCCTTTTGTGAGCTAGCAAGTCACTGACAGTGTGGTGTAGTGGTGGCATCACTCAAGCTTTGACCTAGAGTTTCTAACATTCGCAGAGGTCTCTAGTTCGAGCACTGCCCTGTGCCCAAATCAACACCATAGGGAGTTATAGTGGGTAGTCTTCACCTGATCTCTGATCAGGCTAGTTGGTAGTCCCACACTACTGGTTGCTGGGAAAACTGTACCGGGTCCCAGTGTGCGTAAATGCATTCTTCCTTGGAGTTGATCAATTTCCGGGACTGTTTACTGACCCCTAACAAGGTCATCGTTCCTTGTATCAACTTGCGTGGGCTTCAGAGACGAAGGCTTAGTGCGGCTGGCTAATGCCAGTGTGTCGGCTGCTGAATGCCCTAAAAAAGCGCACCTCCAAAAAAAAAGAACCCCTGTGTCAGAATACTAATCTTATTAACTTGTGGTTGACAAAAAGGTTTTAAACAAAACAGAAAGGCTGTACTAGCTAGTAGCACATCTTGTGATACTGGTGTTTTCAATGAGAGGTGACAAGTATGGCATTTATAGCGGTCAAGTTCGATTCAGCTGTAGCAAATGGTAATGGAGTACGTGGAGTGATATGAGGAATGTGAAAGATGTATTTGAAAGGTGTCTTTTATTTCGAACAGCGTGAAAGGGTTTTGAAAACGAATTCTTTCAAGCCAAAGCTACAGATTCGGCAATGATATTTTTCTCCAATATACTTCTCGAGTCAGCTAAGTCTTCCGTGGTTGTCATGACTGGACCTTTGAACCAATGGATACCTCCATAAACCGGGAAGAAGTAATAGGCTGTTGATAGGAGCATTACACTTCCCATGACAAGAACGGTGTAGTTCATTGTTGCGGGACCAACCAAACCTGGTTCAGCGGGAAACAGCAAGATAACACACATGAACGACATAAAGAGGACGGCACAAAGTGATATGGGAAAGCTCTATAGCAGATGAATGCAATGAGCATGAGTCAACAGTGGGAGACATTGTGTACTCACCAACACACCCATGTGGAAAGGTCCTTTCTTAAAAGCTGTCCCACCAACCCATCGTGCCGTGATAGCTGTTGTATAACAGATATATTGGCCAACAACTGCCATAGCGAATATCGCCCCACTTGCAGCATTACCCGCCAACGGAATCAATCCGAGCAGTATTGCTATAATCGCGGCGAACCACACGCAGTGGGTGGGTACCGAAAGAGATTCATTGACATAGTATAGGTATTTTGAAAAGGGTAATGCACCTGTGAAGGAAAGGTTCTTGTTTCACGGCTTGTGGAGAGAACAATCGAACCTACCATCTCGACTAAAGGCAAAGATTTGCCTGGAAGATGATACAAGCTGAGGAATGTCAATGTCACGAGGCATTAGACGACAGCCAAATTGATCCTGCTTACGCCGCTTGTACCCATCATGAACTGAGCAATGATCAGAGCAGACCAGATTCCTAATGTACCACGTTGACCAAAGCCATGGAAGAAGATCTACATTCCTTTGTTAGAATTCTAGCGGTGTATGTAGAGCACTGGAGAACGCATACAGTAGCCAAAGGCTGTCCAATTGGGTCAGATAATATTCCTTCAACGTCTGTACCCATGTTGAACGCAAGGGATACATTAATACCTGAAAGGCCGATGTTCAGTGCTTTTGGACAATAAGAAGGAATCAGAGTATGCACCCCATCCCAAGAGACATGTAGCAGCAGTTGAAAGCATGACGGCCCACGGTATAGCAGTGCTGGCATTCCTTGCTTCTTCGCTAATGTGTACAGTGGAGTCAAAACCACCGACAACCCACAAAGGAGCAAGAAATCCTATGATAAACGCGAATCCATCCGGCCAGGAGGACACTGATACATTAGCAATAAAATCAATAATTATGTGTTACATTTAGTGAATCCTTACAGTTCTGGAAGCTTCCAAAGCCGTACTTCGCGTCGTTCTTGAACTCGAGGGGCGTATTCGCAGGCATACCAAAGATGACTGCGAAGCATAGCCTATGATTCTATCAATCTCTGTGGGACGTCAATGGTATATTGTGACTCACCCAATGTTCATCAAGATATACACCGACTGTAGCCTCGCAATGATTTTGGTAGCAAAACTACAAAAAATGGCTTGCGAGATTGTGATTGCCACAAAGACGCCACTGGGTATCACCAGTTTAAATCATGTGGCCACTAATCCAAGCTTGAAAACCCACTATGTCTGGAAGACGTTTGCCTCAAAGGACATATCAGACCCGATACTGGCAGCCGCCATGATTTGTACGGCGCATCCCCAGTTTATACCCTGTGTTCTTGAGTTGAGATCGGAGAGACAGGTGGGTTCCGCTTACAGCGATTCCGACTATGTATGACATAGTGTCAATATCTGCAAAATCTTTGTCAATACCAGAGACACAGTTGCGATTTTAGGCATAATACATCCTAAAAGCCACGAAAGATAATTGCGAAATTTTGGAGAGGAAAAGTGGAACGTCCAGTAATAAACGCCTCCAGAAGTTGGCGCAGCAGATCCCAACTCAGCGATCGCGGTCGCAATGAACATGAGAAAGATCGAGCACACGGCCCAACCCCACACCATATTGACGGCGCCTCCATAAGGAATTGAGTACACCAGCACCGAGCTATCCATGTATTAGATGTGCGCGAGTCCGTCATGATTGACATGGAAATAGCAACTCACGCAATAGAAGGTAAAACTCCCTGAATCGAAAACGCTACTCCAAACAGTTCCAAAATCCCGAAATCACGCTTGAATTCCTGTTTATATCCAAGTTGTGCGAGTATCAGCTCGTCTTTGGCTTCGGCTGGTACGTTGGACATGGAAATGAGTCGATGTGAATTTGGCGTTTTGAGTTGGCAGGGGAAGGATGGGAACAAAACGACGTTGTGTTTACAGATAACCTTCGCTTTAATTACGCTGCTTATCTATTGGACACCAACTTATGTGTAGACAAGATACGGGGTATCCCATCTGCAAACCGTGACCTGTGTAACGAGTGGGAGATGAATAACGATAGAATCGCGTGGATAATGTCATGGGTTCTGTTCTCGCTGGAACTCCAGGTTTTAGTCGATCACAAAAGAAGAATGGGAGTAAAGGCCTTACCCGAGCATACTTATTCATCTAAGGCTGAACTCCAAAGAGACCATCGATCCCCAATGGATACAGACTGAAGGATCGGTCCTACCTGCAACCTGTACTGTGTCCAGAAGGTCGACAAACGGAAAAGCATTTGCAGCGCAAGAGATCACTACTCTTCAGTATGCTTTGCATTTCCGGTTCTGTCTCATAGTACAAAATCCGTCGAGAAAGGTAACTCCGTCCAGGATGTTGTTCAATCTATGTAGGAGGGTGGAACGTCTCATAAAACACGCTCGAATCCTATATCGTCCCGTGTAGATACCCACTGAAATCTACGATTTCCATCCATACGGTAAGGACGCGCTACCGAATACGAAAATCTGAGTGGAAAATGTCAAGAGATAGAACCACTGCTAGACAGCATGGATGGGGCTACATCGCCGAAGGTCATTGACAAGGTTAACGCAAATTGACAACACAGAAAGGAATCATCTAAGGAGTTCCTGTGTAATCAGCTTCAGAAAAGTCAACTTTCTAAATTTCGATTTCGATCAATAATCAGAGGTACATACTGGTGAGAGGCAACCTCTTATTCTCTATAACAAGTTCAAAATGTTTCAAAGACGAGCGTTATTCTCGGGACATAGCAGTTTATAAGTGGAGAGCTAGGAGAGGATCCTCAACGCTTGCTATAACTCTTGTCGGCTCCAGCGAGTTCTCTAAAAGATATCTACCATCTGGGTTAAATCTTCAGCGCGAAATCAACGGGCCTCCATGGAATACACGCTCACTAGGCATATCATTTGCTTCTGCTCGCCAGACTGCTTCAGTAGAATCCTTGGCCACACCACTAACCAGGTGTCTTTTAACCAAACGTTTCTGTGCTTCCTCGAAATCAAGTTCGAAATACCAACGCTCATCGAGTAAAAGCGCGGCTTCTCTCCAGAAATCGAAATTTAGAGCAGTGTAAAGACCTTCTATGATTACGAGCCGATGCTGAGGGTGAATCTGCACGGCATGAGGTGTAGGATCCTTGATGGCATGGTCAAACGAAGGCGCTGTGATGATTCGCGCTGTCTCGGGCCAGACTTCTTCGCGTAAGTTCAGCACAAACTGTAGGTAACTCGGACCGTCAAACGTCCAGTGACTGCCTCGTCTATCTCGAGCAAGCTTGGGGTCAGGGAACTGGTCCAATTGGGCTCGAGTAAGGTGCCAGCCATCGAGCGAAACAAGGATGGCTCTCGCAGTGTTTGCAGGATCAGTTTGAAGTAAATTATCGGTGTAATTGTACAGAAGATTCGCGAAAGTCGATTTACCAGAAGCAGGAATACCATAGATGCCGACCAACAGGCGTGAAGAAGCAGGTTTTCTGTGAAGGAATTTAGCGTACCTCAAACTCATCGTGAAGAACTCTAGGATGCACTTTGCCAGTAGATCAACCAAAATCTGTGCTGACTCCTTGGCCTTTTCATTCATGTCAGCCAGAAAGCAATATCAAGGGAACCGCGAAGCGGCAGCAAAGTTGTTGCGCGCTATTTACAAAAGGCTGTCAGTGTTTGTCCCTTGAACAACGACACCCACGATAATCAAGATTAGTATAATTATAACGCTATAAACCCGGTTTCGCGAGTCCATATGGACGGCCAAGATAGTAGTCGCGTATTAAAACGGTAATACTCGTTTATACAGCATATATCCGACGTTTGACAACCATCACTACGGCAGAGCAGACCCCTCGACTATTCAAGATAAATTTCTCGTAGGATATCAAGGATGGTAAATCGCACCACATTGACTTGAACTGGGCTTACCTTGAACCTCCAGGTTCACCTGTGCTGGAGATGGCGATCCAATTGACCCAGGTATGATTCCATTGGATCTTCCACTTTGGGATGACAAACCTCACTAATCTTTCGAGGTCACCACGGATGGTTACATTGGTTTAACTATCCAATACCTATCGGCGGAAGACCTACCATTGATCTTTGGCCTGATGTGTCGGAATACTCTCCATCAGAGCTATATTCTGTTCCAGGAGTTACATCTCATTCAGGAGAACCAGCTACCCTTTTTTCCTCTCGTCATCCAAAGACTGTACAACGGTATGATTGCATCGATGTTCTTCTCCAAGGAGTTGGCTGATCATACGTATAGACACTTCCATTGGATGGCACGCCATGGAGTCGATGGTGTTTTTCTGCAGAGATTTTTAGGACAATGCGATTCGGAACGCGGGAGCAAAGGTCTGCCGCGTCTTCGAGACGAGGTTAATGATCGCGTCCAGGAAGCCGCGGAGAAAGAGGGTCGTGTTTTCGCTATCATGTACGTTTCGTCGACATCTTGTTCCAACATTGTTTGCTGAAATGTTCTAGGTATGATGTTTCAGGAGTCGAGCCTGACGAAGTAATGAGGATTTTCACAAAAGACTGGATTCACCTCGTCCGCGAAAAACGTATACTGGAAAGCCCGAATTACCTCAGAGAAAGAGGTATGCCAGTGATTGGGCTTTGGGGTCAGGATCTTTTCTTGAGATATTTTCCGTTCTTAACTTGAACCGCTCCTTATAATTAGGCTTCGGATTTGATAAAAGAAAGGATACTCCTGAGCTTGTAAGGGAAGTCACACGATTTGTGAGAGACGTAACCCCGGGCGGGGTCTACATCATGGCTGGTTAGTATTACTAGAGATCGCGGGTGTCCTCAATGACGTTCTTGTCATATGTTCATAGGTACAGCTACTCATTGGCGAAGGTCTACTGAAGACGCGGATCGCAATCCCGCCTTTCTCGATGTGTGGCTTCAGGAATTCGACGCCATATCGCCCTGGATGGTCGGTCGATTAACAGACGAGGAACATGCTGATACGTATGCGGAACATTACATGAAGGCAGACATAGAATTTCTCAAAAAGAGTCACGAGGAAGGTGGAAGGAAGATTGACTATATTCCTGTGATATATCCTGGCTTTTCCGTAAGCAACCCCATCTTCTACGTTTAAATTTAACCAACCGCTGCTTGATTTCGAGGGTGTGAACCTCAGCCAGGGCAATTGGACATTCAATCAGATTAAACGAAACGGTGGCAAATTCATGTGGCAGCAAATTTTCAATGTAAAACGGCTCGGCCTGAGAGTCATGTACGGGTGAGTATGATGGTTCTCTTATATGGTAATCCATTCACAGTTCTGAATTGCGTTCTATCCAGGGCTATGTGGGATGAGTATGTCCAGTATAAACCCCTTTTCTTCATTTTGAATACTGATCCAATACCCGCGACGATTTAGATATGACGAAGGCACCGCTCTCATGCCAGTTGTTGAAAAGAGTCGTTTGTTGCCCCGTTCCGAGAAGTATCCATTCATGGCTCTCGATGTAGATGGCTATGATCTACCGGCGGACTGGTACATTCATTTCTCTGCATGTTTTTGCCTCAAAAAGCTACTAAGCAGGCTTTGTTCTACTTTTCAGGTATATGAGAATTTGTGGGTTAGCTGCAGAAGGCTTGCGTAGCGAAAGAATGATTCATGAAACGTTTCCATCCAAGGAGTTACAGGATTATTGGTCCACGCGGCCGCGGTTCGAAGAAGTGAATTCTAAATCGGGTGATTTTGTGTCTGGCTCTGCCGGAGAGTTAGGGGGCGGTCAGTCGCACCAGAACTGGCTCTCTACACAGGAGGATAACAAAGACGAGGCACCTCCGCCTCCATATTCTCTTGAAGCTGGAGTACCCAATACTATCCCCCCTCAAGTTCAGGCTAGCGGTCAATCGCAGCCTACAGACGCAAGCGCAACATCCGACCCCGCTCAAAATGAGTCAATGGATGCCAGAGTTGCTTCGCTCGCTTCTGATATCTCTCTACAGTCACTGTCCTCGCCTTCTCTAGCGAATGATGCTCCTGCGTCGTCAATTACGCGGCCTCCTCTGCATCCTTCGCACCCTAGTCGAAGTTCATCTGGTTCGGGCGCCTCTGTATCACCACCACCGACTCATCCCTCTCGTTCTCGCCCTCCAGAACTTAATCGTCTGTCTCGACCGCAATCAGTTTCAATTTCCCGACCTCATGTTCAATCGCTACCCCAGTCACCCGCATCATCCAACCAGGATCCAGCTCAGCCAGTTCGACCCGCTGGAAGACCACAATGGCCTCCCGCAGATTGGGATGCTGGTACCAATCAGCCGCCTGCTTCATTGCCGTACCAGCCTTATCAGCCGAATCGAATACCGTTGCACGCTTCACTGCGACCGGACACATCTACCTCCAGGCCAATCAGCCCTTATGATTCTCAGGGTGCAATTCAGCATCCTTTCTGTGAGCCGTCGATGCGACCTGTTAGTCCGCAACCTCCAATGGACTCGTCAAATTTTCAGGGACCTTCAGTGTCTTTCCCTCAAGCCCATGTCTCAGGGCCACCTAGTAATAATCTGGCTTCATATACACCCCCACTAGGAAGCCCGTCTTTTCCTCCTGGACCATACGGTCCGGCTGGGGTCCAAGGAGAATCTTCGCACTCTTCTTATACACCGCATCCAAGCAGTCCTTCCTTTCGTGCTGAATTTCATGGTCCGACGACGTCTCAACCACCTTCAGTTCCGTACTCTTCTCGTCCTTCTCCTTCTTCTTATTCTACCCAGTCTACTTTCGGAAGTTCTTATCCGGGGATGAGTCCGCCGCATAGTCCATCTACTGGAGGGTTTCCAGATCCATCTTACAATGGACCTCCCCCGCCTCCGTCGCAACCGTACCACATGCCAAGCTATCCTCCTGCTCAAGGTGCATTTCCACAATCGTCATCTTCGCTGTACAATGACCCAGGTCAATGGTCACCCCCTTCCGTTCCTCCTCGTAAGTACTTGAACTAGTCATGATTAATCTGACGTGTTCATCCATTGACTCAACACTTATTACTATTGTTCTTCTCTTCTATTAGGACCTGCGAACTTGTCTTCGCCAGCTCCGTCTCCTAATCAGTATCAGCCTTACCCCGGAAATCATCAGATTTATCCGAGCTATCCTCAGCATATGCCATCGGGACCGTCGTCTTCAGGTTTCACAAGCTATGCTCGAAGTGCCGTTGATAAGGTGGCTGGACAGGACACGCGACAACAATTGGAGAATAAACTGGGTAGCCTAGCACAAAGTAAGTTATTTTGCGCGCCTGGTAAACCCGTTGAGACGAAACTGATGATCATCTTATATGGCAGGTGGTAGCAAACTTTTCAATAAATTCACCAGGTAGAAGAGATGGAAAGACGGATGGGGTATAGTTAGATATCCTCATTCTTTGTGCTGTTACGAACGCTTTAGTTGCGGAACCTGCTCAACCTCAAAAGTTTGAGGTTTCCTAAAAACATTCCAAGGACGAATTGAGATAAATTACTGTGGGGTGAAACCTAGAGTATACTGACAGCGCCGCGTACTCTTTTCATCTCACAAAATCCAATGAAGATCTAGTAGAGTCACACTGGTATTTCGGCCTTTGCCTCGTGTTTTCTTTCGAATGCAATGGAGAAATATATCGCTCAGATCAGCCAAGGACGTCTTAATATGTCCTGTTCAGAGTGAGTGCGTGTGAGGGTGTTGATTCTTGAAGGTTCTCGTCGACGTTATCGATGGGCGAGAAGCTGACGACGATCGTAAAAAGGTTCGGCTCACAAACTGCGATCCGTATATTGAAATTGAAAATCTACTCCGCCGCTTCCTTTGCTGGCAATTTGTATCTGGATTATGGACCATTTGGTTGCTATACATAGCAATGAATTCTTGGACCAGGTCTAATTTCAGAGCTTCCGATAAGATTTGACCCTCATCACCACGTTTCAAAGAGAAGTTCTGACTGCACAATGGAAGGACGCGTTCGAACGTTGATATTTGGAACCATCAAGTCCAGAACCTGAATAATTAGTTTTTTAATTTTGACTATTCTGTAAAAAAGATAATAATAGGGATTTTGTAAGCATTCGTAAGAAAAAGCCTTGACTTTTGGCTCAACGGATGATTCTGTCAAGTTGAGATTTTATTGTTATGGTTGAGAGGTTGAAGACAAGCTGTCGAAGCAAAGTGTAATACTCAAGGCAAATTGTAAGTCGTCGCGACGTGCGAGTGCGCGTTTCAGAAACCGGCAAGGTCTATGGCATGAGGTAAAGGAAGCTTTACAAAGAAAAAAAATCCAAAGCTCCGCGCTTGAAAAGCTGTACACAACCTGAGGTAGGTTGGCAAAACATGAGAATATTTCAAGATACTAAAGCCGTTTTGGAACAAAGACCCGAAAGAGTGGGAAATAAGGTGACTTTGTTCAAAATGGAGATTATGACGGGCGAATTCCGATAGACTTAGCTAGGGATAGTTCTGTGATGAGTGATGAATGCCATGAGGAAGGAAGCCCATTGCTTGAGTGACTTTTGAGTTATGTAAAGACCGTCCGCGAAGATATGGAGGCCTGGCAAGGTCACAAAGAAGAAGTGAGTTCATTATTATATATAACGACCGCCCAAACGAACTGCCGATGGTTCCCCCTCCCGCTTCATGCAGACTCATTATTATCCCAATAACATCCAAACTCTCTTTCTCACCCAAAACACAGCGACATACACAGGAGCGGTCGAGCGTTATCCCGTAGCGACGACAAGCCATACAGGGACGACTGGCGATAGCTTCTCGGACGGATCGCCGCCGACTGGTTATCCAGATCACGAGTACCCATATCATTTCTTTGATCGCGGAGGGACATCGACGAATGGCAACCCGCTGTCGAGCTCCTCCACATTGCCAGTTGCCAGTGTGAACCACAACGCCACCGGCTTGTCAGAAACCGTGAATCCATCTTCAGCACTCTGTAACGACGTCTATGCCGAGGATATCCATCCTTATCAGCAGACTTGGGATCTCCCCTCAAGCCACGGACATGCGCATGCACGCTTGACAGACTCCGCCGTTCTTTGTCCTGATTTTTCATTTAAAAGCGTGCCCTACTCGGGCCTTGTGCCATCTCCTAGCACAATCAAGGTCCCAACCCCGTCCGAAATGGCTATCCTTATGAGACCCAGCGGAACATCGACCACTGATATCTCGCCTATCGTTCCACCAACACCTCTGAATATGGCCAATGATCATCTATCGGCCGTGCATTTGTCTTCAGCTCCCCCTGAAGAAGAGTTCACGCTTGCGAGGGAGAGAAAACATGCTTGTTCCATGTGTCATAAACGGTACGTTGGTTGTCTTGTCTTAGCTCGTCTGTCTGCCACCCTGAACTCACTCACACACACACGTTTAGGTTTGATCGTCCAAGCACCCTCAGAAAGGTAAGCCGTGGTTGTCATTCTTCCCTTATTTCCTGAAAGATGGCTCACTCGAGGGTTGAAGCATTTGTTGGTGCACACAGGTGAAAAGGGTGCGTACGTCCGGTTGCTTCCGACCCATTCACTCTTAGCTGACGACATCTACTTGTTCATTTCAGCTTTCCAATGCGAGACCTGTGGGAGACGATTTGGTGTAGCATCCAACTTGAATCGACACGTTCGCCGATGTATCCTGAAACCGGTCAATGTCATGCACTCTCCACCGCCAGCCACAGCGGGTACAGATTCGTCTCCGGAACCTAGCACACCTTTGTCGGAGCGGTCCCGTACCGCGACTGCGACTGCGACTCGAAATTCTACTTCCACCAGTCCTCGACCTCGTACATCGCATATCGCCCAAGCTCGTTCGTCTAGGGCCCAATCCCAATTCTCGTCTCAAGCAACGTGTAAACGTCGAAGACGCGCCCCGTCTCCCTCTCGTTGGATTCCTGACTCTCTCCGAGGTTTCTTCCTTGAAGAATTGCACAAAGCAACATCGGTTCCATTGCCGCCTGTGGTCCCTTCGGCTTTCGAAGAACGAAACTCGATGGATGAGAATGTGGGTACTGCACCTTATCACCCTAGAGAATGGGCGTTCAAGCCACAGCTTCCTGGTCCCGGCGTGAGCGACTATGTTTTTGGCGGAAAAGACGTTGGGAATTTTGGAGGGGGAGGCAGAGAGCAGATGTTAGGCAGAGTATTAGTATTTTGAAAATATCGAACAAACAGTTGATCTTGCAATATTGATTTTCCTGTCACTTATACTTGCAGACACGCTCTGTTATGAAAGACATGTGAGAAACACGTGACAGCGAGGATAAGCAGACTCCGTTTTGAGGCTAGAACATCCGCGGTGTTCAGTAGAGGTCTCTTCATCTCCCAAGGAAAAGGGGATACTAGGAATAGTCTAGCCCGAACGATACCTCTGGGCCAGTCAGTCGTAACCGAATCAAAGGGAGGCTCCGTGCTCACCATGATTGCTTGATACCCATTGAAATACCTCATCCTCCTCGGGCTCCATTGCATATAGCTTTAGCTTACATTTTTGGCGATTGTATTCAGTCGAATAGCACAGAGAGTTTATCCATCACTAGCTTCACGATCCGCGGTCGTAGAAAACCTTCATTGTGAAGTAGCTGGAGAGCGTTTCCTATCGGAATTTGTCAGGGTAGGCTGTAGCATACAAGGACTAACTTGGCTGGTACTTGATGCAGAGCCTGCGCGTACAGTTTTACTCACTGGAGTTTCAGTGAATCCGCTGTAGCTTTGTTCAATAAATTAGATAGTGTTGGTATGTGTGAACCAGTGTGTTGAAACGCGGCGTCCGAGGTCGCGTCAGTCATGTGAAGGTAGATTACGTGATGCTTAACCCAACGACTCAATTCCAAGCTGCAGACAAAGAAATCACATACAAGTACAATTCATTTGAAGATTTGACAAAGCAGCAACGTATGTGTGCGTAAATAGATATATATGAAAGCCAGCATTTTTGAATCCCCAAAAAACCAGCTGGAAACCATTGATATGAACGAAATATTTCTGATGGGTATGCATGGGACAAGAAAAATAGGAAGAGAATATGAAAGTCATTTATATGACAATATGACCAGACCATAATCGAAAATGGATGGGCGCGAAGGGAATGGATTCTGCGGAATACAGAAGGATCGAAGGAGGTTGTTGATCTGTTGTATACCTTTGTGGTCCGAGGAGAACAAAGCAAAATACGATAATTCGAACTTTTCCTTCAAAATAGACGAGAGCAAGAATAATTACTGGTAGTACAAGAACTGGTTGTCGTTCGACAAAGCCAATCATTTTTTTCGTATTCGTTACACATTGCCGGATGTGACGTGGCATATTCGCAGCATTACTGCTCAAAGCCACCTCCTCCCTGCAATGAAGCCATCCAGATACGGGTTTTGTAGAGCCTAAGATGAGAATCAGTTTCCACGTCTAGCTATGAACAACCAGTAGATCAAAATTCACCTAAAGAGCTCCCTCACAAGTTCTCTGAAATCAATCCTTTTATCCGCTACAAAATAAAACGTCAACTTGCGTCGATCCCTGAAAAGCATTCTCGGTAAATTCAATATACAGCAAGACAGTGAAGAAAAAAACCGACCATTGATACTCAGCATCCACCACCTCCATCGGCAACTTCTTCGCCCGCACCTTACTTTGACACAACTGCAACGCCTTCATTTCGTCGCTCATCTTCGCTGCCAACATACTAGCCTCCGGCGGCCCTGCCTTTCCATAAATCTGTTTCGGATTGATCTCCTTCTTCGATCCTGCACCACCCCCGCCAGTACCGGGTGAGGAATTGGGATTGGCGAGAGGGATACCAGCATATACACCGGTAGGTGAGATCGGCGTAGGCAAAGGTGAATCATTCCATTGCTGGTTTGACTGTTGGCTCGAATCAAGTATTTGCCCGGAAGCGCTGCGTCCGGCGTCCAACCAGGCTTCTACTTCCTCTACTGTGATGTTATCATTGACAACCCTTCCTAAGTCTCGCCCTCGGTCAGCTTCGACGATGACCAGATCCCCGACTTTGATTGGATAGTGGGCAGAGTCGGTGCCCTCGGCACCTTCTGACTGCGCGTGAGCAGTTCCATTTCCATTCCCATTCGCATGGCCATGACTTTGCATGGCAGCATACCCAGCCTCGTTCCTCATAATCTCCGCCTTAACAGCATCAGTGAGGTAGAACAAGTCCGTGCGACCAGCTTTGAACTCGACAATAAACAGCTTCCATGTATGCGGAACAGCAGAGAGTGGTACGCCACGACCAAGAGCATGTTCGGGCTGGGGATGTGATTGTTGGTGCTGAGGAGCGTGTTGCACGTGCGGGTGCGCTTGATGAAGATGTTGCTGCTGCTGAGGGTGTCCAGACCCAGGATGTGAAGCATGATGTCCTTGCGCATATCCGTGAAGTCCAGAAGCATACGACATATCGAGAACAGGACCACCTCCGCTAGCATTCGAGATCCTGCGCGGCATCCCCACTGCATGAGCTTGATGATAATTCGGTCCTTGTTGAGGCTGCGGTGGGGGAGGCTGTGAAGGATAGAACCCTTGAGCGCCCATCCCACGACCCATCGTAGGCGATGTATTGCCTTGCTGTTGAGATTGCGATGACGACCTAGCTCTAGACGCATAGTTGGTTCCTGCTCCAAGACCATTGGGTCCTTGAGATAGCTGATTTCCCGGTGGAGGAAGCTGGATATGCTGTTGGGGTGTATGCTCTTGGCTAGCAAGAAAAGATAGATCTTTTTCGTGGTATTGATGGCGACCGGGACTTGAGCCTTCATGCGGAAGACTACCCGCACCGGTACCGGGAGACACGGAACCGCGCCTTTGTTGAGGAATTTCGAGGGCAGATTGTTGTTGTTGGTGCTGATACAGCGATTGGTTAATGTCGTTCAGATTCATCATACCGAAGCTGTTGTTCAAGGAGTCTACACGGTGCCGTCCGCCATGTATACCCATACCCAGTCCAGGCATTGGATCCAACAGATCTTCGTCTGATAACATCAACGAGCCTTTTCCTGAAACTCCGGCACCAGATGAAGAGCCTAAGTGAGGATGAACACCACCGCTCATGGACGCCGTCCTTCCCATTCCCGCCATACCCAGTGCTCCAAAACCATTATTACCGCCCCGTCCAATACCCAGGCCACCTTGGGGTTGACCATATTCGTACTCGTATTCGTCATCCACTGCACTACCACCGGATTCACCTTGCAATCCACTCCCACGGCGCATTGGCTGAACAACACTAACACTATGCCGCCTGGATGTCGCTCCACTTCCAGGAATATCCTCTAATTCTGTTCCTCCGCCGCCACCAGGGTAACCGCCACTTCTGGCACCCGAGTTGAATCCCCCACCGCCAGAATATGCTCTCGATAATGAGTTCCTCAAGCCCAGGCCACGAAGTGGTGCACCTCCAGCAGCGTGATCCCACAACTCTCTGAGCGGGGCATCGTCTCGCATGATCTGACTGACGTCGCGCAAGAAAGGGCTCTGATTTGAAGTGTCTTGCGATTTATCTCCATAATCGCTAAATTCATTATAAGATCCGTAGCGAGAATGGGAAGAGTCTAGGCGTTCGCGGAGTAGCGAGAAACCATGATCAGAGTCGTTGCCGTTCCAAGAGGCCATGGTAGAGCCGAGACCAGAGGTGTCTCGTGAGTATCCGTGAGGGTTATGGGGTGGTACTGTGTGAGGGTATGAATGTTAGATTCAACTGATGCGGAGAAACTTAGAGTATAAAAGAAGGAGATGTGCAAATATCAATATCCACTGTTCCAATATAGGAGGAACGGGTCCCATGCTTGAGTAGCAAGTCATGACAAGATCAAGTTATTCACTTCCGGTAGAAATCACACAAAACTCATATGAGCTCCGCTCCGAGTACATGACTTTGCAGTTCATGTGGCCAACAAACTACTGAAAGGAGATGACATCGAACACTCACATCCATACATTCCAGTTGCCCCGAGTCCGGCAGGGACCCTGCCTACGGTTGTCGTAGCGAGACTCTGACTTCGACTGCGGCTAAGGTCAGATGCATAAGTTCGACCTCGCACGTCGTCTCTCAATATTTGCGATGCGAGATTGGAGGGATTCGACGATCGAGGTGAAGGAGATATAAGTGGAACAGTTCCTGGATTCAAGTGAATGAGGGGACGATGTAAAGAGAAGGTTCTGATGCTTACCGGGCAGTTGCGAAGGACTCAAGGAACTGGATAACGATGGTGGTAACCTTCCACTTCCAACACCGTAACGCCCTATACCGCCTCCTGTAATTCCCACTCCTTTTCTAGAATACACAGGCGAATCCGAGTACTCGTCATACGGATCAATAGAAGGTCTTATTCTACCAATCATAGCATCTACATCGTCTTCGTCCCCAGCATCATCTTCACCACCATACTGTGGATCATTGAGTGACGACTCATCATCTTCAAACGTCGAGTCGAACCGCGAAAGATAGCCAGAACCACCGCCACTTGCAGAGGTACCAAGTCCAGAAAAAGAGTGCGAATGCACGCCAAGAGCAGGGCCGGAAAAGGACGAACTGCGGGTTTGAGAAGGCATTGGGATTCCAGATGTACGTGTTGGGCTGAGATATCTGTCATGCGGGTTCTTTGCGGTGGAACTCTGAGATTGGGACCAAGGAGACCTCGAAGCGGCAGTTGGGCTAGTAAGAACTGTGTTGGAAGTGGATGAGGATGAGCGCGGAGGCTGAGAAGCTGCACGTGCGGAAAAGTGATTTCCAGGTGCTTCAAGAGAAATCGGTTTTGCGGTAGTCTGGTTCGACGGCACGGGGGCGAAGCGATTCGTGCGCTCTTCCGAGTTTGGAGAGGGCGAAGAATGAGAATGTTGTGCTGACATCGTGAACAACTTCCGAGATTCTGCAATGGAAGACGGAGTGAGTCAGGGTCGCAAACAGAGAGGAAAATCCCAAAGATCCAATCAGTACGCATGACGTGGTCAGAAGACAACGAGAAGAGACTAACTAATTTCTACGCCAGTGATATTGAATGGTTCGGCGCCGAGTACGACGTCCAATTATCGAGTGGGCTCGCGAAGGACAGCGGAAATCCTTGATGGTATAACTTTCTATGATCTTGGGAAGACCTCTTTGAAGCAGTGTAATCTATATCTGTTCTCCTGTCCTTCTTTCTACAAGTTATCACCTAAATGAGCGGGATAGAGCAAAAAAGGCCGCTCACAAGACAAAAAAGATCTACCGGAAAGGCCACAAGCTCCCTCTGAGGGTTTCGCAGAGTTTTCGTCGTCAGTTGGTCGTAAGCTTGGATTTTGTTGGCGGTGTACAATTGAGAAGAGAGAGTGCGTCTAGAGATGTTGTACAGGTCTAGGGTGATGTTCTAGTACACAGTGAAGAGCGCAGATTGTAAGTCCCTTTTTTCGGCTCTATGGCCTTCGGGGACAGCCGTTCAGAATAAGATGGAAGAACAATGTCAAGCCCAGTGGGAACTGAGTTGAACCTCGTGGTTCAAAGTGAATAGGTCGCAAAGTATAGGGACAAGTCCAAGCTTGGTTCCATCGACGGTTTTGATAATCGGTCACCGGCCATTGGTCACCGGATCCGACTAAACTGCGCCCCACATCTTGCCCTTTTGAGTAGCTCACAGCCACTCCGGCGCTCATTTTAAGCGCCGCCCATTTTTCGGGTTTGTCGGTAAGTCGGCGAGGCGAAAACAGATACAAAACGTAAATCCTAGATAGAATCCGAGGACGGAAAGTGCAAGAGAGGAGGTACAAAGAGAACCATAATTACTTCACTTGAACTTGTGACAAGTTTGTGTGCAGATGCTTTACTTCAACGATAACCATCGACGTAGCATGCGAGATGTCCACATACACTGAATGAAGCTCGATGGTGCCGACAGCCTAGGGGGCGGCTTCATGAGCTTGAAGCGGCAAGAAATTTGAATTTACACCGGCTAGAACAGCACAGATATGTGCAACCGGTTTCACAAAGTCAGAGTCATACACTCTGGTTTTCCCAACAATATTAATATAGATACTAGCTCTAGCTTCACCAGTCACTGATGTACTCAAGTGACATGAAGAAGAATTCGCAGGGAGCGATGGCGAAGCATCCTGTGGATCTCATGGATACTTTTAGTTCTATGTAATTCTCGATAAATTATTGAGTGTCCTATAATCATGGTCTCGAACTTGATGGCTTGTGGTTCATTCCCAGCAACACAGGGTTTCCTTGCAAAAGTCGGTCTACAACAGACTACAGATACTGAGTCAGTTACTGTCTAATTTCAATCCACCCTTTCTAGAAACTATGTTATCTCATTGGATAGAAAAACTCGTATCATTAGTTACTGTGTTGACTCTGTATGAGACAACATAGTTTCTGGAAACTTGAAAGGGTGGATTGAAATTAGACAGTAACTGATGAGTAGTAAAATGGGACACATCAGGAAAACCCCAAATGTCAAAATATGACAAACTTCGTCAAAATTTGTCATATTCTGACAGATTTTACCTGAATATTGCAATATCATTCAAATATGACAATATATGACAATATGGCAAAATATGGCAATATAGGCCAGCCCCCGAAAAGATCCTGTAAGATTCTGTAAGATTTTGACATATTTGGTTCAACATCTTACCATTTTTCATTGAAATATTTCTCGAATATGCATGAATTGTGCGTGAAAAGAATCAAAAAGTAAATTGCAATATATACAGTATACAGCGTGAGATGTACAATAAGACTCAATGACACCACGTAGCGAAACAACCGATTCCTCTATACCCTCAAAATCCAGCTTGTCCGTCGTCTCGTTCTCAGTCTTGTTCTGATCATTGAAAAAACAGTGCTCCTTCTATAGGAAAGGTTTTTGTCGGTGAAGAAGTTGAGGGGAATTAACTTGGTGTGTTTGGCTGTGAGTTTTAAAACGGAAGGAGGTTGGGAAGGGTCATGGCGAATTAATGTGATGTCTGGCTCGAGAGTGGGTACTTGGGATCACGCGACGGTAGGCGCAGAGTTTCCGTTGTTGTCCTGGTTCAATTCTCCTAAAACTCTGCGACGGTCCTCACATTCCTTTTTCCAATCTTCTTCATTCTTGCGTTTGAGTTCTGTGATCGTTAGTGGGTCCATAAACGGTTTGTAAAGGTCAAAGGTGATTGAATCTGAGCGGATAATATTGAGTTCGGAGGTTTCTATGGAAATGATGGATTTGACGTCTGAAATTGGTGCTGTGGGGTCCCTGATGTGGTGTTCTCTGCGCGTTGGAATCGAGGATTTCTTTGTCTCTCTGGAGTCTCGAAAGGACCGGAAGCCTTTTCAACGTTGCAATAATTTCTGGGTTGGCATGGGTATGTCTAACGCGATTTGGTCTGTCAAATGACACGTCGTAGGGTTGACCGCGATGGAGAGGAGGTATAAAACCATCAGTCATTGTGAGAAGTAGTGAAAACGAATTTTGACGATTTTTTATCAACAAAGAAAATCAGACGCGATGAGAGTCTGGTTCAAGTTATGTGATGGCGTGAATTCTGCAAGTGGCGAAATAAGTGTTCATATCACTGCAATAGAGGAGGAAAAAACACGCGGTAGGCCAGCCAGTTTCAGCGATCGGCATCTCCGGGTCATTCGACAAACTCTTAGCCAATGCCACGTCTATGGTTTCAAAGAAATTCCATGTCCAGCCTGCGAAAAGAGCTCTGTGAGAGGGCGAGTGCAGTACTTAGCGCACTCTGGTATTGCAATCAGCACCATAGACTCGGATACGCTGTATAAGAATGAAACAATGAAAGATAGTGAAAATATGCAAACTTACCGTTGTGAGCTGAGAAAGAAGCTGAATATCTGTAACTACGTCCACTATGTCCAAGACTGTCAACGCCAAAAGACACAGCAGCAAAATCAGAATTGCGCACATAGTTTGGCATTGCAATCAGGATACAAAGTGCCCTCGGGTGTATACGCTATACCCCAAAAGCTTTGCTTCAAACTTGAGTCCTTTGTGAACTGACTTGGATCTCCGAAGATAATATTGTTGCTGGAGGAAGAGGAGCTATTTTTGCGAGATAGGACAACACCGAGGATAATCATGACTATGATAGCAATGATAATGGCTATCAAGCCACCTAAGACCTTCGAACAACGATGAGAGACTTGAGAATTTTGAAAGATGTGACATTGTAAAGTGACATGCAGGGGCCATGGTGGTCTGAGAGAAAGTAAACAAAGCGAAAAAATCTGTTGAACTGGCGGCTAAAATCACGTGACTTTTATACATGACTTATCGGTAGCCATGTGATATTTTGATTAGCTCTATAAGGACAAGATAAGTTGCTCGGCCGTAGAGCCTGATGAGGTATAGGCAACTCGGCTAGAAGGCCAAGTTGTTGTTTAATCCTAGTAGAGAGGGTTTGGCTGGGGCTTGGCCCCGCGCGGGTGGGCAACACACGTGAGCGCGGACTTTGTCACAAGCCTGGAGTGTCACGTCTCTGGTTGACACTAGAATTCAGGGGCGGGTGGGTGGTGCACGAAAAAAGGCTCGCCGATGCGAGAGGCGATGAGAGCTGGTGATGGTTCGAGTGTGA
>MU790825.1:0-29409 GCA_027886635.1 Lentinula boryana | reverse complement strand
CTCTCCGTAGGTTAACTTCACCCTCACCGGGATTTATCTCGGTGTTCGGTTTTTTACCCCGCGGACTTTTAGTTCGCGATCCATCTTATCGCCTACGACCGTGCATGATCATAACAGAAGATTATTTGCTTACCTAGTTTTATTTGTATGCCATACGAGGGAAATGAGTAGTAGGGGGGCGCGTTCAAAAACTGTGGCCAGCCTGTTAATAAACAACACTGTCACATGACTATTCAGGCAAGGTCCCGTGCTCGCGTTTTCGATCCGGTTGCCGAGGGTCGATTTGCCAAAAGGGACCCGTTTTCACATCTTCCCCTTACACCAGTATACGCTCTAACAGGCGGCCTGTGTCAAGGGCCTCGTCAATCTCATCTCAATGCATTCTCACTTCCATCAAACGTGGACTTACATTCCCCACCCCTAATTTGCAGTCGTCTCCAGTACCTCTCGATTCTTAAAGCAAGCTGGCGATTCTGCCGATGAATCCGAGGAGCTCATGTCCTCTGGGGATGAGGCTCCTCAGGAAAAAACAATGACGGGTGGAAAACACGTCGGCGCTGTTCATTCTGCACTGTGGAGCGTGGAGTGAGGATGTTGATTTATGGTATGTTTGTTTATTTCTTTTTCCGTTCTCTGTTCACCAGTCGCGCTCGAACTCTCAGTTCACACTTCATACAGTGGGCTCGTACGGCTGGATCTGTTACTGGGTTAGGAACGTTGGGAACGGGCGATGGTTGAGGGACCCCCAGCAAACCCATCGCTGACTACTTGAGTGAGTGAGCCTCGGTTCAAATCTGCAAAAATAGTGAGTCGACGCTATCTATTCAACGCTATCTATTCAACTGATCTTACTGTCCAGTCCAGTATCGAATAGTGATTTTCTAGCCCGACACTCGGCTCGATTTCACCCGAGGAGGACGCCCCCAATGGCGAAGAAGCAGAGCTGGTAGGAACCAACCCTACAGATTATCCTGAATTCCCACTCCAAACTCACGCTCGACCAAACTCTGTCATCTACAACTCATCCATATCTGGAGCTTACGATGGTATCAAATGCAAGACATCCCAGCTATTTGAAGTTGTCTCTGACAGTGGATTCTCTTCGAGTGAAAGCAGCCATAACCACGCGTCTTCAAAAAGAAAATATCTCCTTGAAAGTACAAGAGAAGCGGTACTGTTAAGGATATCAGGTTAGATAGGGAGAGCATACGAAATGGAGTGGTAGGCTAGCCCTGTTTGGATCCTCGCGTCTATCTAGTTGCAGACTATTTGCCAATGAATAAATACCATTCATTTGCGAAAGGTATGTACAAGTGATCAACCAAATCTCAAGCTGACGAACGTAACGTAAACCGAACGGATGTTGTCCTTCATTCACGTATTTCTCATCCAAGGTGCGTGAACTCAAAACTGGAGGCAGAACTTCTCTCATTCATTGCCGTGCTTCGTACTCTATCACAGATCTTGTTCGATACTCTACCACTTTGTATAGTTCCCCCGCTCATGTTCGGTGGCATCGCATACGGATTAAGGGGTCTTGTACCTACTGCCGGGACGTTCTGGAAATTCACCCTCACTTTGTGTTGTTCAACCTCACTACAGGAACCGCAGTGCTGTGGCTCTCGATTGCATTTGAGGTTGTAAATGTGGCGAGTTTGGTCAGGGCATTGATCATATTGTACAAGTGCGTCCCGGACTTGTCATAGGGGAACTCCCTTGTGAAATTTGAGGGGTTGGATAGCTGCTAGGACAATGGTGGATAGTGGGATATTAACTTGTACGATGTGTAGAAATCGGAAAACTCGCTCAGATAAAATGCATCACTGTGTACACACCATCTAATACAAGCCAATTGTTTTAAAAATGATGTACGGGGCCCTTCACTCTCGAAGTTCCCCCTCTTCAAGTTGATCTTCTGCAAGTTCTTGAGCCTCGCGCTTTGCCTCCCTCAGACGTTTCTTCTTTGTGATTTCCTGCTATTTTTTTGACAAGGCCCGACGCCTCTTCTGTTTGTCAGGGTTGTTGATAAATATCCAGTCGATGGCTATAAAGTACGCTGGGTCCTGGCGGCAACAGGGACTTAACGGCCCCATCACGGTCAGTTTGTTCAACTTGATTTGTAGAAAAACTTACATCGAAACTGTTCATGTTTATAGTCCTCCTTGAGCATTGCTACTGTGCATGCCGCACAGTATGACTTCTTGTTGCAAGGGCAACTAGTCACAACTCTGCCTAGGAAATCCTTGCAGAGCTACAACAACTGTTAACAAGTTTGACATACAAAACTGGCAAGAGTCAAGCCTTACCACACAAAAATCCGAGTAGACCCAATTGTCTGAGTTTTCCTGAGACACCATTTTTTTGAAGGTGCTGTTTACTAACCGAAAGAGCAACATACCTCTCTGCGAGCCTTTTTGATGGCCTTGAAGAAGTCTTTACCGGAAATTCCAATTTGCGCCACATCGATCGAGGAACATACTACCTGTAAAGCATCGAAATGTGAGTACATATAAGTGAAAAACACATACCTCATATAGTTCCTCCCACTTCTGACTGTTGAATCCTAGGCAATCTGGGGGCAGCCATAAAGCAAGAGGATCAATTATGAGACTATTTTTCGATGGGCCTTTGATGCCAGTTGGACCGGGGTTGATATTTTTTGATACAGCGTTGGAGGCTCCCTGCGGTAGCATTCTGGCTGGTGGTGGTTTTGCAGATTTAATCAAGGCTTTGACTATATTAATAAATCAACCAATGTAAAGCAAGACGCAGGAAGGAACATACAATTTTCTTGTACATAGCTTGAGGTGGGATAGATCACAGCTCCAATTTCTTCATTGTAAAAAATGTCCTTGGGATTTTCGACGTTCAGATAAAAAAGTGAGAGTGCACCACCAGCATAGCGCAGAGCATATGCTGGTTTGTTTCTGCACCCTTACGTTTGAGAAATCTAGCCTATCAAGAGTCAAGAATGCTCATATGTCTCGTCTTGCTTCTTGAGCCAACCCTTCCACTATTATTAAGAGAACCCTAAATTAATGACGCTGTGTTTATCAAAAGAAAATACTTGCATGAATGTGATACGTCTAAATCCACGTTAATCGTGGTTTTCGCGGAGATATACGAGTGAAATAATGTACTTACCCATACCCCCTTCTCAGTAGATACCCTTGTCGCATTTCGTATGAATCCAACTTCGTAGGTAACGTTTTTCATCCGTGTATTGAGAGTAAAGTCCAAAAACGTGTAAGCGCCTACTCAGGCGCGTATGTAATACTTGGGAGCGTATGTAAGCATATGTAAGCAGCGCATATGTAAGCACTGCATAATACAACCCAACGTGTGCATGAGTAATCGCCTCTTCTCTCTCTTCTACCACATACTATTCCTGGAGCATGAACAGTGCGAACGGAATAGTGTGGAACTGCTCTATATACCTCTACCTAGCCCTTTACGGAGGCACAAACAGTGCGAAGTAAAGGGCTATTCTTCTGAACCTCAATGCTACCTCTGTATACACCAAACCACACGTTACACCAAATTATGGCAGCCACTGATAGATGAAGTAGAAGGGGTCAAAATCTTGAGAATGTACACACTATGTACAATGATGTTTTGAAGGAATATCCAAATATAGTGTGCTCCTTTGATTCTTCGTTGAACATATCATAACGTTTGTTTCTTTTTCAGCCATCCACGCATATTCGCTACAGCAGTTGTTTCCTAACGCTATGGAGTGATTATGAAGCTCTTGAATTCGATCTCAATCACGTTGCATCCAAAAAAGTTCACGATTGAACTCTCTCACCTTTGTACATGCAAGATCTTAACGCTTCGCTCAACGTCACATCTGGATGCTGTCGTTCTGCGAGATGTTGGAGCAAGAGTCCACAAGGAAAGCTCGAGCCGAGGAGACGCGCTTTCCAGCATCACAAGTAGCAACAATCGTTCCTCAAGCTCAAATTTTTTTGTAGTTCGCACGTATTTCATGCAAGTGGCATTAGCGTATCTGAATGTCGACAATTCACCACTCCTTCTGCCTAATCCAGGTCCTCTCCCAACTCCCGCTCACTCTGTTTTCCCCGAACTCACACATAAATCTCACATGAGATCTCTTACCCAAATCGGACCACCCTCTCCCTCAAAATCATCTACTGCAAAGTTTTACCACCTATTCCTCGATTTGCGGGCGTCACACCAGGAATCCCTAACCCCCTAAGCATGCAATAGATTTCGGTGAGCTCATTATTTATAAGTTGACGAAACATACTGAAAACGTTGCTTAAGGCTTTGAAGGATAAATAGAGGCAAAATCCCATGCGTCGTCCGCATCAGGATAACTTATGAGGCGAGAAGAATCAATAATATGCGAAGACCGATCCCAGCTACATCTTTCGTATTTCTGTTCTGCAGTGCCATTTTTGCCTGTTGAAGAAGCAGTGGGAGCATGAAATCGAGAGACCCGAGAAGTTCGCGAAGATTGTGGAGAGCGAGAGTGTGAGGATCTCCATGATGAACTACATGATGGCCATATTTGGAGTGAGAAGCATATCCCTTCATTCGTGATACAGAGTTGATTGCGAGTCCCAAGTACAGTCCCGTCTTTCTAAATATCGATTTGGTGATGGCTCATATTGCCGGCTATTCCAGTTGTCTCGCGGAATTGGCTCAGTGTGATGGTTCCAGCCCCTGGTATAATCACTGGGACTTTCGCTGTATTGATTGTCATCTCGAGCTCAGTAATTGGAGTGTTCGTATTGGGATGTAGAATCGTAGTGTAAATCCGGCTCTGTCTGTGGCACTCCCACTCTAGACGGGTCTCGTCAGATTGGCAATGGGCTACAGCTTCGCAATCGTTTAGTCGACGCGAAGGAGAATGTGATGGTGATGGATGAAAGTCACCCTGGTCAAATGTGTCTAATGGCGAGCTCCGTTTGAGGAATCTGGAAAAAGAACCTGTCCTCGCACGTCCAAGTTTGGCTATATCTTGCCTGTATCCATGGCGAAACGGTGTTTTATCGAGAGCAGTGAGAATTCATCCGTCTCTGCATACATTATCACTTCGGAATCGTATAATAGGAGCCATGGGAAGTAGAGGCGGGATTGCGATTAGTTTGATGATCAGGCATTGGCCGAAATACGGTCGCAGCACCTCCTTTGTCTTCATCAATAAAAATTCTTCTGATTCCCTCTCAGAGGCTACGTCAATGATTCCTCAAACTCCAGAACAATACCGGATTCCTGAATAGGCTGCGACGCTGCGTTGACAAATCTGTTGGATGAGGCGGTGGGTAAACCGTCCTCTTATTCAGTTCAGCATTACCTTCAGCAAGGTCTTCTCTATCTGCAATAACGATGTCACCATTAGAGACACCAGTACTGTTGCGGAAGCCTTTACTTCCGCTACCTCAGCAACATCCTCCTCCGCCTCTTCTTATACATCCAACAAAGAAAGTACAGACAACGTACATGCCCTACGTCCCGAGGTCAAAACGGGGCGTAGCAGCAGGATTAGGATCAATTCCACCTACGCCCAATACACCCAATATGCCAAACATGCCTGGTATGGCTCCTGTAACGCCAATGGCCAACAAGCTAATGTGATTCAGATCTTCGACCCAATACGCGTTCTTATGTGGAAGCAAATTTATTGGACTGGTTTGACCTGAAGGGTATGACTCTTTACTTTCTTCTCTTGTTTGGTTCTCAATGAGTGTACAGAATTTAAAGTTTATAAATGGCTTCGGGCAAATACTCTAGAGAGACTTTACTCGAAATCTGGGTCTCTTCCAGCTGATAAGCAGATTTGGAAGGAGAGAGAAGACGCTGAGAGGGGTATTCAAGCATACCCATCAGATCTACCTTCTACGGTCACATTTGTCCATGGACCTCAAGGTAGTGGGAAGAGCACAATGATAGTGTCTGCTCTCAAGTCTGCAGAAAGGTAAATGTTCATGCTTCACCCTGAGTGCTTCGGTCCAAATCCCTCCAACAGAAAATCCCTCATCATCGACTGTCGTGAGCTTTCTAAGGCTTCGTCCGTTAGTGGCCAGTCTTGCAAAACAGACTGGATATTGGCCGATATTCTCTTTTTTGAACAGCATGAATAACCTCATTGATCTTGCCAGCGTTGGTTTGATCGGTCAGAAAGGTGGGTTAAATCTTTCTAAAAAGTGAAGACTCTGTGTCTGATATAAGTTCTCAGCTGGCCTGAGTCGCTCTGTTGATGAACAATCACGGCAAATCTTGGACAGTGTAGCTCTCGCCCTACGAAATGTCAGCGAAAAACAACACAAGGATATTGCCAAAAAGATTCAAACGAGAGAGCATGATAAGCATGCGGAACAGTTCGACAAAGCAGAAAGAAGTAGGAACGAAGGGTCGCAGAATGAAAAGGGAAATACCCCTGAAATAGATCAAAAACAGGCTCAAGAAAGCCCAACGTCTTCAACGAAAACCAGAAAGAAGAAAGAAGAAGATTCAACCGAGATTCAGGCTGTGGAGGCCTTACCTATAGTGGTTATTCGGAACTTCGCTGGAAAGGCTGTCCGAGAGGATCTTCTCAATGGCCTTGCGCAGTGGGCTACCAAATTGGCCAAAAATCAGGTGAGAAACATACCGACTCGTTTGACAATAGCTCATCTCGGGAACAGATTGCCCATGTTATTGTCATCAGTGATAATCGTGAAAATTCAAAAAAAAAAAAACTGGCCAAAGAGAATTCGATTATGTACATCGTTGGAAAATAAACACTGATTTTTCTCGCTGTGGCCAGCATTGCAATCCAAGCCACTCAACTTTGTGGCACTATACGACGCTGATGAGGCTAGTGCTCTCGCGTTTGTGTAGGAAAGCTACATGAAGCCGACGTGAACGTTGCTATGTCTAGAGAAGAAAAAACATAAGTGCAACGACTAGGTGGAAGATCTGTGGGCCTCGAAAGCGTGAGTGGGATACTGCGGATCTCAAATAAATACTCTCTTGACATACATCTGTAGCTTATAAACAAAGTATGCACCGGTATGGATATCAAGGAAGCCGTAGACGATATCATCAGTCACGGAGTTGGAGAGCTGAGGAAGAACACTTTTGGAGATGATGCAGAAGATGCAAAGAATCTCCCTTGGACAAGGGGTCAGGCATGGACGTTACTTGATCTCTTGTCGAAAAATTCCGAGGTGAGCTGAATTTCGTTCAAGACCTGTTGGACATTCCACTCATATTTCCCCAAGGTCCCTTATCATCAAGTCCTACTTGGCTATCCATTCAAAGGCGATGAGGCCCCGCTATGATCTATGGAACATGCTGAACTGATCATGATAGCGACTCACGATGGTGAGTACCAGACAAACCACTCAAGTAACTACCCTACATCAACCATCGCCCCTACCACCATCAACGCACTAACACATAACCACGCTGGATCTATGCTTGGTCGGTTCCTCCTTCGGTGGCGGCGTTAAATAGTGCTTCCGCGGCACTATTGAGTCAAGTGAGAGCATTGAATGCGTTACCAAGGATAGGATCTTTGAGGAGCTTGGATCTGAGGGGGAATGAGATGAGGGTGTGTGAGTCTTTTACAGGGTTTTTAATTTTGACTTCTTGGAAGTTTTCTCTGTTCTTTGTTTGACTTGTTTTCGTTTGCTTTCATTTTCATGATTTTCAGCTATCTAACTTTTCAAGAATGACTCGACTAATACTTGTTCTTCCTACTCTCACAGAATCACATAACATACCTTGCACAAGTTCTCAAACGAAACAGAACCCTCAAGTCGTTGAACCTACACGATAACAAGCTTGGCCCGAAGGCGCACTGGTGGTCTTACAGCCAACGCTCAAGGAGAATACAGTACGACTGCTTTAGGGGAGCCTACCCATCTGCTGCCAACGGGATTGCAGAAATCCAGGCAATCTTCCCTGGGTTCAATTCTGACGGTGCCAACCATATAAACATCGCCGTTCACTCTGGCAACAGCATGAACTCGAGCACGAGCACCTCACACTCCGCCAGGTTATAGCCCATAGCAAGATTCCATACATCAGTCAGATAGAATTGAACGACACACGAATACTCCACTAGACGAGCTAATGGTAAAGGTAGTGCTGACAGAGGCAGACACACCTGTTGTAGGAGCTTAGGCGACGGAGAAAGGGTCTGACGTAGAAAATACTGTGTTGATTTTGGTGATATCGACGGCACTCAAGGTGTGACCAGAGCTGCACGAATAATTTTGTCAGAATGTTGACCGCGCTGTAAATTGAGATGACAAGAATGGCCGGTCTCGTGGCAAAGCTAACGTTAAGTTTTCCTGAGCAGTTTTATCGTCTTGCCTTCTTTATTTCCCTCACCGTCCTATATGTCTCTGCTGTTTGGTTCTACTTTAACAGGTACAAAATGTTCGCCAAAGTTTGGTAAGTGCTTCTTGTCGAATGTATATCCAACGACTGACATTATGCAGCGTCCTTCTTGCTAGTGATGTGCCGGCCCGGCTTTGGCTTGAAAGCCCCGGCTTTGGCCTGGAAGCCCTTGGCTTTGGCCTGGAGAAAACCAAGCCGGGCCCTAGTGGCACGGCCCCGGCTTGGCCCGGCCTGGCTTTGGCCCAGGCCGGGGCTTTCAGGTAAGTGAGCGCCAAAATGAAAATAAGCGCCAGTACTGTCAAAATTTCCTTATTGAGCAGGCTCATTTATGACATCACAGATATTACCTGTAAAAGTTGTGATGTCATGGATACTTTTGGGACAACATTGATACAGTACTACTTGTAATATGTAGAACTACTTACTACTAAGTATATCACAAATTGGAGTCCTGGTTGTCATCATCACCACCAATGATTAACTCATCCCATGAGTGAGAATCCAGAATCAGCCTCATTGTTGGGAGGAATGATGTTCTGCGTGATCAGATGAGGTCACAGGTTTTCTGGAAATTTTGTTAAGTTGCTGGGTCACTCGGTCACAACTCTCTTTATGTGATGGCAACAATTCACTTATGTTATTGTTATCTGCCAATAACACTTTCTGCAAGGGCTTCCCATTGCAAACGGGTTGAGGAGCCATGATGTTTGAGCAATAAGTGGAAATTTTTTTAATTATGTATTACTCTCACGGTGATGCATCTTCTACTACAGAAGCCCCCAAAAGCCCCGGCTCACGGCTTTGAAAATTTGAAGCCGGGCCAAAAGCCCTGACAAGCCGTCTATCACGGCCCGGCTTTTGACGGCCTGGCTTGGCCCGGCTTGGCTTGGCCCACGGCTTTCAGGCCGAGCCGGCACATCACTAACTAGGAATGTATGTCGACGAGGCAATCGATTGGAACAAAGCTGGCTACAGCTTGAAAAGGACCCTGAAACAGATTAAGGATCCAGGTGTTCAGGAAGGGGTCAAGGCTTTGGTCAGATTGCTAAGGTTTATGCAGTGGCACCGTCGCGAAAAGAAGGAAATAAAATCGGCAAATAAGCGCCTCCCACAAGCGACCACAGTGGAGGCAATGGAAGGAGCTTTAGCTTCAGTACTTGAATTATCGCGCTGAAAACCTGAAAACTTGAGTGATTCCTTGAACTTCCTTCAAGGATACGCCGATCTATGTGAGAGTCAGCCTTGTTAGCTGCACTCAGGAACGAGTGCGTGTATATTTTGGAATTGGAGCCCTAGATGAAAATTATATAGAATACGAATACATGGGAGGACGATAACAATTTGAGAACTACTTGTGACTATGTACGACCAAGGTCCAGCGATTTGTAATTTAATGGAAAGTGTGAGGGGGGAGGGAGGGAGGGATTCATTACAGGTTCGTGGAGTGGGGTTCGTGGATAGATGGGATGTGGATGCAGAAGCACGATGAGCGGGTGAGCGAGTTAGTCAAGGAGTAAAATCGAATGATTACTTTCGGGTTGCTCGCCGTATGAGACCTGCCAAGACAAGTGTTCCGAGCGCAGCAGCACCGCCAACAAGCGCCATCCCAATGTAACCCTCTACAGCGCTAAATGTGAGAAATGACGAAAGGCAAAAGCTGTAAACCGACGTACCTTTTGTTACACCCTTTTCGATAAGCTGCCCCAAACTCAAAGCTTGAAGGTTCGTCGGCTCTTTCTCCATGAGCAAACCTACCGGGTCTTAGAACTGAGTGTTGAAGAGTGTAGGTAAATTGCACACCATTGAACTGTTTCGCTTCTTCGAAGTTACCCATCTTATAGTGTCCTAAAGCCAAGTAGTATAAACATTCTCTCCGTCGTGTAGGCTCTGAACGATACAAGTCTGGTTGAATGTATATGATCAGGAACGATTATCAGGTCAGAAATAGCGGTGAAGTCCACCTTGGAGCAGCCTAACACCCTCTACTTGATGTTCGCGTAATGGGCTCTTGACCAAACCCCAGGCATAGTTGAACTTGGTCTGTACTGTTACATGTGACTGAAGTTGTTCTCGTTCATATTGTAATCGTAAAACCTGGAAATGAGGTTGAGATTAGTTTGCTAAGAGCCAGGCAAAGTACCTCTAATTCATCGTATGAAAGGGAGACTTCTGCGTCGGCAGCATAAGGAAGCTCTGTGGACATGGTGGTAGAAGACGAACAAGGATTCTCGGAGCAACCGGAACGGAGAGTTACGCTGTGGGAAAAAAGTGCCTTTTTAGAATTCGTTTCCCCTTCTTCTCCTCACACTTTCACTTACACCCAAACTTTCAAAAAAAAAAAATGCCTGAAGAACACGGTAAGCCTTCAAATTTATCTGTCTCTTGAAGTTTTCCAGCAGCTACGAGGAAAAGATTGAGAAAAATAACGGCGAATAGTCTGGTGTCGAATATTTTACTTGCTCCTCTACCGTTCAAAAAAAACGATTAGACTCATGGTGCATTTTTCATTTTCTCTGCACCATGCTGTTTTATAGCTAGCTAGCCCTGTCCGGATGCTTTGCCATCCCCCTCCTCCCCCTCCTCCCGCCGAACTGCAATCGCCAGCACACGTTACACCAGTTGAGGTTACTTACTGCTTCGGCCTTTTCTTTCCTTCTAGACCGTGCACCCTATCGGGAGGACCGCCATCGGTCGTCAAAGCATGACGAGAGAGATGGACATCGTGAGAGAGACCACAAAGACCGTGGAGACAGGTCGGACAGGTACGGAGGTCGAAGAGACGAAAGACGAGACAACAGAGGAGACCGCGACCGGGATCGTTATTCTCGAGGACCCAGAGACTACGACGATAGAAGACCTCGAGACGACGACCGTCGGTCTTTTAGAGGTCGTGAGGATGATGGCCATGGCCCGCCAAAAGACCGAGATCGTGAGAGAGGAGATAGAGGAGAACGTCGTGGTCGTGGTGGAGGTGGCGGCGGCGAAGGTCGTGGCGGCGGTGGTGGAGGTGGAGGTGGAGGAGGCAGAAGGGAAGCCACTCCCCCAGAGAAAAGGTCTCCTACTCCCGAGGGTGCTGTGCCATTGAGTCAGCGTAGGCGTAAGGCTTCTGGCTGGGATGTCCATGCTCCAGGTTATGAACAATATTCTGCCATGCAAGCCAAGCAAACAGGTTTGCTCAACCGTAAATCATCCACTGCTTTCCCTGGCTAATTCTTCCATTCACAGGTCTTTTCAACCTTCCTGGTGCCAATAGAACTCAGATTCCTCCCATTCTTGGTATTGCTGGACTTCCTCCTCCCATGCCCGTCCAGACTTTTGGTATGGGTATCGGTGCCAATCCCAACTTGTCCCGCCAGTCTAGAAGGCTCTACATCGGTAGCATAACGCCCGAAGTCAACGAGCAAAACCTTGCTGAATTTTTCAATCAGAAAATGGCGGAGATGAATATTGGGACAAGCACTCCTGGACCGCCTGTCCTTGCTGTGCAGTGCAACTATGAAAAGAACTATGCCTTTGTCGAAGTAAGTAATGATATACATTTAATGCTACTCCTAACACCTCGTTCTAGTTTCGCAGCGCTGAGGATGCTACCTCTGCAATGGCTTTTGATGGAATTATATTCATCAATGGTCCCCTCAAAATTCGTCGGCCCAAAGATTACGGAGGTGCTGAGATTCCTGCCGCCGCTCCTGTGGTTCATGTACCTGGCGTAGTTTCAACCAACGTCCCTGATTCGATCAACAAAGTTTTCGTGGGTGGTCTTCCCACATATCTCAGTGAGGAGAACGTCATGGAGCTCCTCAAGAGTTTTGGAGAGTTGAAAGCTTTCAATTTGGTTAGGGAAAATGGAAACGGAGCTTCAAAAGTATAATCTATCCTCCTCTCTTTCGCTTCATATTTTTAACGAATCTATTGTTTTTGTAGGGCTTTGCCTTTTTCGAGTACGTCGATGTCAGTGTAACGGATACCGCGATTCAAGCTTTGAACGGCATGGAATTGGGCG
This sequence comes from Lentinula boryana, assembly GCA_027886635.1. Lineage (NCBI taxonomy): Eukaryota > Fungi > Basidiomycota > Agaricomycetes > Agaricales > Omphalotaceae > Lentinula > Lentinula boryana. Next base: position 17,048 of record MU790825.1, on the reverse strand, counting down.
ATCGCTATCTCGTCGTCCAACGTGCATCGGTAGGAGCCAAACCTGGTACACCAGGCATGATCCCCAACCTGCCTTACGATCAATTCCCTGAAATTCCTCGACCTATTATGCCTGCTGGCGAAACCACCGGGGGCGACGCGCGTATCCTTCTCATGCTCAACATGGTAACACCCGAGGATCTCATTGATGACGAGGAATATGGAGACCTATTCGAAGACATCAAGGAAGAATGTTCAAACTTTGGTGCTGTAGAAGACTTGCGAATTCCTCGACCGGTTAAAAAGGACAAGTCTAAATGGACACCTGGTGAAGGTCTTGATCCGCAAGCTGTTGCTCGCATCGACGAAGCTGCGGGTGTTGGACGTGTTTATGTCAAGTATGTTGAGAGCATTAGTGCTTCGGCTGCCTTGAAAAGTCTTGCCGGACGTTCTTTTGCTGGGAGGTCGATTATTGCTACGCTGTTGAGCGAGGACAGTCAGACGACTCCTCCGTTGAACATTATCTTTGCACCTCAACCTGAGGCTCCTCCTCCTCTTCCTTCCGACTCGTGATTGTACGTCCTCGAGGGCGTTTTTATATTAGGATTATGGCCCTTCCTGGCCAAGTGCTACTCGTTATACTTATGTATGTAGGATGTGTGAGCTCAAGTTGTCGTTTTGTTGCTAATAATATCGGATGAGATTTTGGCACGTGAAAAATAATGGTCGGAGTCCGATGATGATTGATTATTTCCTATCCACGCTCATGTCTACAGTAGGTTGTCGCTCTTACTACGTGCTTGAACTTGAATGACTCTTCAACGACCGCTGCGCAGACGCAACAATTTCGAACTGAAAGAGACACTTTTGGTGAACTCCAAGTGCCAAGCGACCGTTATTGGGGTGCACAAACTCAACGGTATGTTTATTCCTCAATGTTATACACACAGCTGTGCCTACATCCCTGCAACGAGATCTTTGCAAAACTTTGACATTGGTGGGCCCACTGAACGACTACCTCCTCCTCTGATCAAAGCATTCGGTGTCCTGAAGAAAGCTGCGTCGATTGTGAATGTTGGATATGGATTGGATCCAAAGATCGGCGAGGCAATCCAGCAAGCAGCTGACGATGTGCGTTTCTTCCTTTTTTTTTTGTCACAGATATCAGGATGGATTATATATGTTTTCACTCAAGGTCATCTCGGAAAAGCTCAATGACCATTTCCCACTTGTAGTATTCCAGACTGGGAGTGGAACTCAGAGTAACATGAATGTGAACGAAGTGCGCATCTGACCCACATATATGTAAAGTCTGGACTTTATACTCATCGAGCGGTAAAACCGCTCTCAGGTCATCTCCAACCGTGCCATCGAAAGTCTAGGTGGTGAACTGGGCTCCAAGAAGCCTGTGCACCCCAATGACCATGTTAATATGTCACAGTCGAGTAACGATACCTTCCCTACTGCTATGCACATTGCAGCGGTCACAGAAATTCATCGTTCTCTTGTCCCGGCTTTATCCGAGCTTCGCGACGCGTTGGACGCAAAATCTCAAGCCTTTGAACATATCATCAAGATCGGGCGAACGCATCTCCAGGTGAGGCAGTTTCGTGGATGCTATTTTTGGTTTTTATTCAAGGATCCTGAGGAAATAGGATGCTACTCCGTTGACGCTAGGACAAGAATTTAGTGGATACGTTCAACAAATTTCTAATGGCATCGAAAGAGTCAAAGCCGTAATACCTCGGTTGAGCCTTCTTGCTCAGGGAGGGACTGCAGTTGGAACTGTATGAGTTTGATTTTATTCATCTGGCCTCGATTAGCTTAAGACGTACGAGACGTGTGCTCTAGGGACTGAATACCAAGAAAGGTTTTGACGTGAAAGTTGCAGAGGAAATTTCCAAACTAACCGGTTTAGAGTTCAAGACTGCTCCAAACAAGGTCAAGTTCCTCGATTTTTTTTCATGCAACACCCATTGATTGTGAAACTGTAGTTTGAAGCCCTCGCCGCACACGATGCTCTCGTTGAAGCCCATGGCGCGCTGAATGTTCTCGCTTGTTCGTTCATGAAGATTGCCAACGACATACGTTACCTCGGTTCTGGTCCCAGATGTGGACTTGGAGAGCTGAGCCTTCCGGAAAACGAGCCTGGGAGTAGTATCATGCCAGGAAAGGTGAACCCGACGCAGTGCGAGGCTATTACTATGGTCGCTGCACAGGTCATGGGCAATCAGACTACAGTCAGTATTGCCGGATCAAATGGTCAATTCGAGGTACTTTTCGGAATTTTTTGAGCAGGACAAATTGACTAATCAAACATCGTAGTTGAACGTGTTTAAACCAGTCATCATTAAAAATGTGTTGCAGAGCATCCGCTTACTTGCTGATGGTAAGCAATGACAGTGATGTGATGTCCAGTGGTAGGTTATTGAGCCGAGTGGGCAGGTGCACGCTCGTTCACTAAGAATTGCGTCGTTGGAATTCAAGCAAACGAAACGCGAATCAAGTCTCTTCTGAACGAGTCGCTGATGCTGGCTACGATCCTCAATAGCCATTTAGGATACGACAGTGAGATTTTTTACTACGCCGGTGTTCTGGATTGACTTTCTTATCATGATATCTCAACACAGACGTTGCTAAATGTGCTAAGAAAGCACATAAGGAAGGTACGACGCTCAAAGAAGCTACGGTGTCGCTTGGCCTCCTCTCGCCGGAGGAGTTTGACGCCAAGGTTCGGCCGGAACTGATGTTGTATCCCGATCCCTGAAGCGTCTATGTGATCATAAGCATGTGTACGTTAGTTAGATACTCCATGTAGGTAATGGGAAATCTCGGTAGCAACATCTTGAGAAAACCTTTAAGGCCCCGTTCTGTTACCGCGAGACGAGACGACAGCATGTGAGACGAGATGTTGAAATTTCACTCTCGCATTTTGATGCGAGTTCTGTGTGAGAGGCCTTTGAGCCGTTTGAATCGGATATTATGTCATCGTGATTGGAGATGGCGGTCCCGGGTGGTCCGGAACAGCAAATGACCATTTTCGTCCATGGTCGCGCCGTAAGTGAGCGTAAGCGAGGAATGATTGAAAAAGTCGCGCGGGCGCTAAACGGGCGCGTATTTTTATTCATCTCGTACGACATTCCGAGATAAGATAGCACAGCAACTTATCATAGGATAAGATAATCAGAGGCGATGATGCCGGACCGAAGTTATTAATAATAACTTCTGCTCCCGGCACTCATCGCGTCGTCCTCAGCTGAAAAAATTCCAGTTAATTCTTAGCATATAATCGCTGCGCTTTTTTATAATGCTGAGAGACCGCTTCTATCCGACTTCTCAATCCCTCGAGGATCCTCAACGTGCCCATAGGACTCATGGAAACCCAGCTTTGGTGGAGGTCCTGAAAAAACTGAGCCTGGAGGGCAGGTTGAAATTCAACCGAGATATCGAGATGAAGAACGAGGCGAGGCGCCTCAAAAGCGTCGACCACGCGATGGGAAACGCGTCGAGACCTGGTTCGCCTACCGCGTCTTTCGTGACGGTGGATTCCGAGGAAATAGACCTCATCAGGAAGGAGCCAGCTTTCCTGAAAAGAGTCTTCGATTACCTAGGTCCTTGGGCACTCAACTTCATCCAAGACCGCAATTCCTCCGACAAACGCAAGGCAGAAGAGAACGCCGAAACCAGAGACGTCGCCGCGAAAAAGGCACGCCTTGTCCCAGATGTTGAAGAAGGCTCGAACGATCCCACAATCATTTCGGAGATAATCTTCCCTCAAATCCTCTTCGACACAGCCAAACGAGTCTCAGGCGGTATTCCATTATCATTCTTTACCTACGAACGCCTTTCGGCCATTGCTTCTGACACCCTTTTGACGCAGAAGCTACGCATTTCTTTCCTAGATGACGATGGAAAGAAAAGCACTGTATACGCCCTGGATGTTTCAAAACTTATCGACAAATGGAAACTACCCAAGAACGGAGACAAGAAGGAAGGATTGTCGTTTAGCGAGTTCCGCGAAGCAGCAGGCTTTCTCCTCAAATTCGAGGCTGAGCGTACAATAGGTGGTGAAAGCAGTAACAGCTACAAGTGGTTTGATAATCACTTCTCCTTTTGGTTGGTACACCGTGGCAGCGAGCAACTTTTCGAATTCTGGAAAGACCTCGAATTCGACCAAAGAATGGAAAGGAAGATCTACCCAAAACCTTTCGTCGCGTCCTCTTACGAAAACGCTTGGTCCAAAGCCGAAAGCAACAAAGCAAGATCGATAGAGGTAAAAGAAATACTCGCAGCAGCGACGGCAGCCGCAATGTCTGCAGTTTCCTCCTCCCCATCCTCCTCCTCATACCCTTTCGCTCAGAAACAAGCAAAGAAGCCCACGAAGTTTGGAGGAATTTCGACGCCCTTTCAATCGGGCAGTAAGGGGAAGACTCTCGCACCTTGCTGCCTTGGCTGTGGTAAACGAGGTCATCGTATCGACGAACACGTCGATTCAATCCACGGGAGATTTTCATGGGTCACATTCGTTAACAACGTCGCATGCTCCCCTGATCGAGGCAACAAACCCCTCTGCTTCGCCTGGAACATCAGGCGGGAATGTAAAGGCTGCGACAGCCTCCACGCATGCTCCTTCTGTGGCAAACCAGACCACCACGCATTCTCCTGGACCTGCAAGAAATCCCCCAGCCCTTGACCTACTCCTAACCGCGTCAATTCCCCCCACTCTCCCGTATCACGATTTCTCACACACACTCCCTAACCGTCCTGTTCTCCCGAACACGTCAGAAAGATTCAAAAACATATACCAAAAGATAGTGACTCCATACAACGCAAAAGCCTTCGAAAACGCGTTATCCAAAGGAAACCTTTCTGATAAATACCCCATTTTACTAGACATCCTGAAACACGGGGCCTTCCTGGGCGACTTCCCGAACATTGCTGAAACAATAATCATTCCAAATCACAAATCAACCAGAGAGCATTCAGAACTTTTCTCCAAATATATTAAAGATGACCTCGCGCGCGGTCGCATCGACGGTCCTTTCTCTAAGGCAGAAATAGAAGCAATAGTTCGCGGCCCCTTCATCTGCCAACCAGTGACTGTAGTTATGCAAGATCAAGGTCCCGGACTTCCCGAAAAGCCTCGCATCTGCCACGACTTTTCACGCGTTGGGAAATCTTCCAACGGCGAGCCTTTTCCTTCTGTCAATTCATTCATTGACAAGGAGCTCTTCCCTACACATCTTGACACAGCATTCAAATTTGCAGAAATGGTAAGTCCTCCCCTCCTATTAACCATCCCTTATAGCTACCCTTTCACACTTCCCAATTTCAAAAAGACAAATGTCCACACCCACTTCGAAACAATTTCAGAGGCCCGACTTCATTTCCACGCCCTTTCAGATTTCCAATAACTTCCTTCCGATTTCCTATAATTCACTTCCAATTTCCACATTTCCTTCCGATTTCCAAGAAAAAACTTCCTTCCGATTTCCAAAAAAAGAAATTTCTAATGACCATTACCTTCCCCAGGTCGCTTCTGCCCCTGCAGGTACACAGGGCCTTTCACTTGACATAGAGAAATTCCATCGCACAATACCCATCCGCGCCCAAAACAAGTTCGCGCTGGTTTTCGCAGACAATGACAACCAGTTCTATATCAACCACTGTAACTGTTTCGGAGCAAGCTCAGCAAGTAGCAATGCTGGCATGATCGGAAACGCCATAGTAGATATCTGGAGAAGCCGGAACATCAATCCTGCTTTCCGTTACGAAGATGACTTTAGCATCTGGCGCATCCCGAATGAACGTGGCACATACAATTATGACAAATCAATGGTAATGGCCCACTCTTCGGACTTAGGTATCCCGTGGCAACTCTTGAAATGCGATGAAGAATTCAGCCCCATCATAAAGAACCTTGGCTTCCTTTGGGACTTCGACCAGAAACGGGTCAGCTTACAAGAGAATAAACGCACCAAATATCTCAACAGGCTCGCTCAATTCATAGCAGATTTCGTAGGCAAACGGGCTCCCCTCGTACGAGTTCAGTCGATTCACGGTACCCTCTGCTATATTTCCTTTGTATACCAAGACGGACGCTCGCACCTACCAGCCTTCTCAAACTTCATTTGTTCCTTCAAAACTCCTTCCGAATCTTTCCTCGGTCGCTACCTGCCACAGAAACTCTTCGAGGAAATCCGCTGGTGGATAAAGAAGCTTGAAGACCCTCTCCATTACAGGCCCCTCAAACCCATTGGCCCTCTACAAGACTACGACATATGGCTTGACGCCTCAACGAGCTGGGGACTAGGCCTGATCTTTCGCGGACATTGGCTCGCCTTTCGCCTCCTCCCAGGTTGGAAAATACAGGGAAGGGATATATGTTGGCTCGAAACGATAGCCGTTGAACTCATGACCTACCTCCTCGAAGCGGAGAACATTCACGACATCCACCTCTTATTTCGCTCCGACAACAAGGGGACGGTTGGTGCCCTTGATAAAGGTCGGAGTCCAAATCACTGGATAAACCTCTCGGTTCGAAGGACACTGAGCGTTCTCAATTCAATCTCCATTTTTCCCAAAATCAGTTATGTTACTTCCGAGTCTAACCTGGCAGACCCAATCTCGCGTGGAGTTTTAGGAAAGCCAGAGTTGAAGTTCCCTTTGAAATTCTCGCTCCCAGACGAGCTCAAAGATTACTTCCTTTATGTTTGATATCTGGAGTAAACGCGCGTCAGCACGTGCTGCCGCGGACAATATCGTTCCACGCACGATACCTGTTCGAAACACCCCCCACCCCAATCGCCCCTACCAAAAGTTCACAACGTTCAAAACCCATACCCCGCTACACCCTCCTTCACCCAAAACCCCAACCTGTACGCCTTCGTTAGACTCTGCATCCACAAAATACCAATTCCCGCCCCCTCTCCCCGCCCCAAGGCGACCGAAACCCGGGAATGAAATTGTCAACAATCCCTTTCGCCCCAACGTTCGTTCAGTAGATAGGTTACATGCCTGGACAACCCCATATTCACAAGAAAAGCGTATGAAAGATTCCGAGCACCTCAACCCAGCCATATACCATTCCGCCGAGCTCCTTTGGAGCAAAGGCATTGTCGACGCCTCCAAGTCAAATTACGCCGCAGGACTTCTACGCTTCTCCCAGTTCTGCGACCGTATGGGAGTCAGCGAAAAAGATCGTATGCCAGCCAGCGAAGTCTTGATCTCAGGGTTCATGGGCTCGCACTCAGGGAACTGCTCAGGCCCCACAATGCGCGCCTGGCTATCTGGATTACGACAATGGCACATACTACATGGCGCTCCTTGGCACGGTGACACACCTAGAGTCTCCTTGGGAAGAAGAACCGCAAACATCGAAGGTGCACACAGATGCCGCCCCCAGAGACTCCCAGTCACCACCAAACACCTCCACATCCTCCACGCAGCCTTAGACTTCACTTCACCTTTCCACTGTTCAGTTTGGGCTCTCGCTTGCCTCGCCTTCTGGAGCTGCCGCAGACTAGGCGAACTAACTGTCCCGTCCTCAAACAAATTCGACCCACGTTTTCACGTCTCCCGAAACGTTCGCATTTCCTTTACTTCATCCCCCTTCTCCCATGGCGATTTCCATATTCCTTGGACCAAAACAACCAAGGAACTGGGTGCCGATATTTCATTTACTGGTCGCGAAGATGAACTCTGCCCCCTCAAAGCTGTCGCGGTAGCTTAGCGTACTAAGGGTAACGCGACACGAGAGAACAATGAATAAACTTAGCTTTGAGGTCTTAATCGCGCACAGTTGTAACAGTGTCAAGCTGTGGATTAGGATCTATCAAGAGGGAAAGTCCCCGTTACAGGTTTTGTAGGTAAGTTTATATAGGTAGCATTCAGGAACAAATTGGTACAGGAACAGTGTCTACGGCGTCCGAACTCTGGACAATGCGATAAGAATGTGCTGCGGCGGTGGTCCAGAGTGAGGTTTAGGAGTTGGGATCAGGGGAGAGCGGAAATGGATAGCTTGTCGTGGCATACGCCCTCCCGGAATTCGAAGGAATTTCGAACTGAGTTTAAGTGTGGGACGGACCTTCCTCGGAGGGGTTTTCATCTTGAACGGCGCTAGCGGTGTCCATGTCGTCGTCGTCTTTGTGAGCAGCGTCGTTCTTCGTGTTCGTGAGACGCCATTTGCTGATCTTGGCGTTCAGTCCCATAGTGGTGCTTAGAGATCCGGTTTCGGATACGTCATAACGTTCTGTTCCACGAATCGCCCTGGGGGTCCTGGAATCCTTTCTGAGTTTCCATAAGGATTTTCTCTGAGTCTCTCTGGCGTGGGCCATCAACCCCGCGAATAGAATGCTCTGATCCATGTCCGACTTCGTAAAATTCGCCAAGGTCGCGCTGGTGATACTCTCCGATGACCTGTTATGTGCCTCGCGACGAGGCGGCTTCGGGAATACCGTGGCGGTGTCCCTGTTAAGGCTGTCGGAAAGCCTCTTCAACACGAAGGGTCGCCAGTTGCGATGGCGTGAAGAAGCAGTCGTATGTAACAAACTTCTGAGAGCGATGGAGGCGACCGTCTTTTATGTAGGACAGGTAGGCGTTGTAGCCATCTGGAATGGCGTGATTAATGACCTGAACGATCTCAGGGTAGCGAGCGTTAACGCAAATCTTCCAGCCTCGACCAAGCGCTAGGGACGTTTGGATTGTAGTGACCATTTCGTCGACGGTAACGGTAAACGGGGCGCTGTCCGGTTCTTGGTCGATTTCAAACTTTCGGTCCCCCCATATCAATTTGAGTCCAGGTAAGTCGTTGGGGGCGAAGAACGCGGCTGTGAGAGTGATAGGCATTGGTTGTGGTTCTATGTGGTTTAAGGAAAGGCCAGTTTTAGATGTTGGGTCATCTTTATACTCGACGAATTCGATCGATCCTGTAAAAAGATTTCTTGTGCCTTCCTCCGGTGCCTCCCCACTTACAATCGGCGGTAATTGTGAGATATTCTCGATCCCCAGCGTCTCGAAATACTCCAACAGGGGCTGGAGGTGTTGAATTTTGGCGTACGGGAGCCACGTTTGGTCCCCTGATTTCCATTGTAGGAGAAACATGGCGTCCGACTTGAAACCTTTGTGAGCGATAATTTTGTCTACCTGCCACTCCCCGTCATCCTTTCCGACTACCTGTTCATACGAACGGCCGGGGAAGAGACGATCGTTGTTAGGCACGTGTATGCGCAGGAGGGACGAGTGAAAGACATCGTGAACGCCCCTCTTCCTCAGGTCAGCGGGCAGTTCAAGCCTGCACGAGGTCTCGCCAAGGATGGATGTGATGCGGAAAGGTCCGATAAATTTTGGTAGTAACTTGCGGGCGAGACCTTTCGGGAAGGAGATGTTAATTGTCGACAGATATGCCAAATCACCTTCCTTGAATGGCGAAGGGATCCTGCGGCGGTTCGCGTCCCTGGTCTGCTTGACTCGGTTCGCCAGCAAGCAGTCGTGTGCGGATGTTAATGCTAGTTTCATCTTGTTAGCAAACGCAGTAACTCCTGGGAAGGCAGACGGGCTTGGGTTGTCCCACAGCAACGTCCTGGGCAATCTCCCGGAGTTTAGGAAGAACGGAGCATAGCCCGTTGTATCTGATCTAGCGATATTGAGTGCGAACTCCACTGAGGAAAGTTTGGTTACCCAATCATCCTGGACCTCATTCATGCACTGGCGAAGCATCTGCGTGATAGTCCTGTTTGCCCTTTCCGTTAATCCGTCGGTCTGCGGGTGGTATGAGCTGGATAGCTTGAGTTTTGTGCCCACCAGCGCGTGCAGCGCTGACCAGAAGCGTGAAGTGAACAAAGAGTCTCGGTCGCTGACAATGACCTTTGGTAGACCGTGTAAGCGATAGACCTCGTTGAATACCAGCTCCGCTATGTCCGTAGCCTTGTAGTCAGTACGGCTCACGACAAGGTGAACCATACCCGTTAAGTGGTCGATGATTGTTGTTATTGAGTCAAACGAACCATCCCGGTTCTTACTGGAAGGCAGGGGACCTACGAAGTCGATCCCAATTACTTCCCAAGGTTCATTGGGAACCGGTAAATTCTTTAGCTGCCCATAAGGCTTGTGGTTAGTGGACTCACAAAAACTATGTACGTCCGCTGCCATCGAGCGCCACCATAAATGATCCCTGAGGAACGCGACCGTTTTGCGGGCTCCTAGGTGAGCGAGTAATGAGTGCGCTTCTTCAATGACCAATTCATAAATGCTACGTTCATTGACAAAAAACTTCGGTATACACAGAAGGCGTCGGCTATCAATGTTGATGAAAATACGTCCTTCCTCTACCACGAAGTTCCGAAACTGCCTGGGGTTGTCTAAAACCGCTCGGAATGTTGGGTCATGCTCGTAGTTCCCTTGGACAAGCGTTGGGAGATCCACACCGGAGAGCGTTCCCGGTAAAAGCTCAAGAAACGAAGACCGTTCAGACACGTGTTCTCTTGGCGTGGTGCGTGATCCCGAGTCGACTTTAATTGCTTCCGCGGGTTCATCAATCGGGACGGGGATCTCAGAGTTGATATTATCCCGCCCTCCGCTGTACGGTTTAGTTGATGTCTTTACCTCAGAGGGTTGTTTAGCCTTAGCCTTTTTCACACGATTACTTTTGCCAGTGGTTTTCTCAGTTACCATGGCGTCCATTTCAGCCTTCTTGGCTGACGGACGTCTGCTCGTTCTCAATTCCATTTTATTCAAATAAACCGCATCAGGCAGCGTGCAAGAGGCTTCAACGTCGACCCGCAGAGGCATGGTGATGGTTGAGAGTTCAAGAGCATCGTTCTCAGCGCTGTCATGATATGTGTATTCCGAACGTGCGCGAATAGTACCGGGCGCATCGTTTGAGTATATACGTGATAGCGCGTCTGCAAAAACGTTGTCACATCCTGGGATGTACTCTACACGGAAGTCGAATTCCGCGATTTTCTCAAGCCAACGAGCCTGTCGACCTGATAGTTCTTTTTGTTCGATTAGGTGCGTTAACCCTTTGTGGTCTGTTATCCAAGTAAAGCTGACTCCTTGCAAGATATCCCGATGCCTTAGCATGGTTTCCACTCCGGCCAGCATTTCAATCTCATGCACAGCGTAGTTCTGTTGAGCAGGGTTTAGTTTTGCAGAGTAAAACGCCGCGACTGTCGCGCCTTTTTTCCAAGTAATGCCTTGCAGGACGCACCCGGACACGCCGGTCGCGCAACCATCCGTCAACATCCAGACAGGTGGGGCTCCTTCTTTATAGTCAAGCGGAACGCGGTGGTGCATCTTCGATGCCGAGGTGAAGTCCTTTACTTGTTGAAAGGCCCTTTGTTCATTGTAACCCCAACGGTACGGGACGGTATCCCCAGTCAGGTTGCTTAGATGTCCCATTGGTATACGCACACTTGCTATATCATCCGCCAGGAAGCCCACCGATCCCAAGAATCCTCGCAATAGATCCCTGTTCGTGGGTGATTTCCACTTGGATATTGCGTCTACCTTTTCTGGGTCCATCCGGATTCCTTCCTCATCAACAATACGACCGGGTATCCTCAATTCGCGTGCTAAGAAATTCAACTTTGATTCACTCAAGTACAACTTCTCCCGCAATAGGATGTCAATCACCAGTTTAACGTGACGGATGTGATCTTCGACGGAATCCGAATATACGACTATGTCATCCAAATAGACGTCCATGAATCTCCCAAGGAACGATGAGAAGAGAAAATTCATAAGGGTTTGGTACGTGGATGGGGCGTTGCAGTCACCCTGCTGAATAACTAGGCTAACCATATTGCCATCAGGCATCGAAACCGCCGTTTTATACACGTCTTCCGGAGCGATACGAATTTGCTCGTAGGCGTCCTTGCCATCCATCGTCGAGCGAAACTTTGCTCCTGCGGCCCTCCTTAGGATACCTTCAATATCCGGTAAAGGTGAGGCTAGCTTCCTGGTGTTCGCATTTCTGCGCCGCAGATCCGCGACTACTCGGAGGCGGTTCTTTTGGCTGCCATGCTTGGGAATTAGCAACAGCGGGACAGTGTTGTTTGAGGTGCTGATACGCCACCTCCCACTCTTAATATATGCGTCTCGTTTCTCCACCCAGTCAGATCTGAATTTCTCAGGCAGCCGCGACGGACGCCAGGGAATAATCAGTGACTCGTCAATGAGGGGTATTCTGTGGTTGATCTCCCGCAGGGGAGGGAGGTCCGTTTCTGCCATGGTTCGGCATAGGGGCATTGCATACGCTTTCAATTCCTCGCGTACACGTTGTAGGTCGTCCACTCCGAACCCGACTGTTTGGGCAGCTATCTCAGCAATAGTGGGGCCCTCCAACGGCAGTCGACTGTTACTCCCAATAACCACTTGCGCGGCGTTGAAGCCGACCGTCACGGAGTGTTCGTACATCCAATCTGTGCCCAATATGATGGGATAGTTTATATTCGCGACATCGAACGAGCGTTCCTCGTCAATCCCTTGGTATTCCAAACGAGCAACAACGCGTCGACAGATTTTTGAGCGGGACCCCTGGACTGCCAATTGCAAGGTGAGTGGGGGATCAATGATTTCCTCCTTGAATTTGAGCTGATCAATCAACGTAGTGCTCATGAAGGTCCCCAACGAACCCGAGTCCAATAACGCGGTGACGGGATGGCCGTTAATTCGGAGAACGATGACAACTGGCCGTGCTACTTTACGTCCAGGCTCCTTGATTCGTGCTGCATTTCGCTGCAGTCCCGGGTATTTGTTAGAGGCGATTTGTACCCCGTTCAGTTCGAAAGCATAACGGTCGTGTGGCCGTCTGGACACCTCCCGCCAGTTCCCCAGGATAGGACGGGAGTTACCTCCGTTTGGAGCTGGTAGGTCAAACAGATTCCCAAACATAGTTCGTGCCTCCCACATTTCCCATCTGAGGCATTCCCGCAACAGTTTGACCAGCTGTTTGCAATACCACCGGTATACATCAAACCGTGGCTCTCCAAGAAGCGCCGTCTTTAGTGGCCAACGTACATTATATAACGCGTCCTCCACGATGTAAACGTCACAGCGGAATCCTGACTGGAAAACCCGATATCGTGCCCCTGTCCTCCGTAGTCGTTACGCCTGGGATGAAAGTCCGGCAGGTCATCACCAGGGTAGCGGGATGCCCCATTCAATATTTGAGACACCCGTGTTCCTCGAGCGTCCCCCATTCGGCGAGAGGTAGTCCCGTCTATTACGGCGGGATGGCTCTGATCACTTAACTTCCTTGCATACCATGCGCTTGGATCAAAATCCGGGTTAGTCAGTAACGACGTTGAGATCAGGCACTCCGAGTCCTCGTACGCCGAATCGAGAAGGAGGTGGGTATGATCTGATATCTGGTAGGCCACGAATCGTTCAATGCTTCCCACAGCGTCATCACTAGGCAGCTCCCCAGAGAATGGCGCGCTTTGAGTTAAGGAATACTCCAAGCGTTCCGCCAATGGGTCGCCAAAGCAACGCTGGACGGGGTCGTTCTCGAACCCGAAGTGCGGGTGGTTTAGGTGGTTATGGAGGCCTCGGGCAAAAACCTCATTCTCACTCAATACCCCTACGTCCCTTGGCCATGCAAAAACAGACGCGGCTCCTTCAGAATTACGCAGGTGTTTTAGCACCGGTCTAGCGTATGTATCACGCATCTCCCGCAGCTCCGCTTTGGAGTCCCGCCACTCCTCGTCTGGAGCTCCCCACTCTCGCACGACGTCAGGGCTATTTCTTCGATTACCATCGCTATCAGTGCCGTAGCTATCCGAACACTGGCATGCCAAGAGCCACCCGTCACAGCAGGTGCACCTCTCGTCAATGTCCTCTGCTTCTCCGGTGGAATCCCAATCGTAGCCCAAATCGTCATCCGCACAATCGTTTGGTCGATCTGAGTCATCAAACAGTGAGCTTCCGTGACTGGTCTCCTCGTCGGAATAGTACGTTTTTTCGACGTCTTCATACCAGTCAAACTGCGTGGCATTTAGTGCCATTTCCCAGACATTCGTGGTGTTGTTCGCCACCTCAGGCAGCTCAAATTCCATGTTGTGCGTTGTTAGACCCGGAGGTTCATTCACCCTCCTGTGATCCGATTTAAGGGAGTTTTTCTTTGGGCAGTCGCGGGATCGGTGACCGGGTTCCCCGCAGTCAAAGCACTTGCCCGCAGCGCGGTATTCATTCTTCTGCAGTTCTGACAACTGAATTCGTTGCGTACGTTCACGATTGCCAGGACGAGGCCGGTTTGTATTCTGTCTTTTCTCTTTCAGCCCGTCAGGAGAGACAAGTGCAGCAACCCCAACTGGCTTCTCCGCCGCTCCGCCCTTGTCGTTTCTCGGGCTGAACCGGTTATATGCAGGGTTCTTCCCCAGCTGCGAGTTGTGTGCCTTCGACCCTGTGGAGTCGGTTTTACGAAGGTCTGCCGTAGACAGTCTGCCTACTCCTTCAATTAATTCGACTTTTTCAGCGTCTTCAATCAGATCCTCAAGAGTGCTTGTTTCTGGAGTGTGTCCCATGCGTAGCAGTCCCTTAATTAGGATGGGTTCAAAGCTGTCCCATAGGAATATCACCTTATGGCGCTCATCTAGCGTTCCCGCAGTGTTACACAGATCGTTGAAAATCCCGACGTGATCGCGAACACGTCGATTTCTTTGTTGCAAGTTCACAAGCTTTCGACGCTGCTCTGTCCGAAAGTCAATGGGAAATGCAAAATTGTATAGCTTCTCATAGAATTTTCGAAGTGTCCATTCTCCTGAGCTTTCTCCGCATACCCTTTCGAAAAAGGTGTAAGCTTTACCCTTCAGGAATCGCGAGGCTACCTCGACTTGCCGGTACTCAGGGACCTGACCATCTTCGAGGTACGCAATTATTTCTCTCATATTTCTCTGGAATGAACGGAGGCTCGCAGTTCCATCATAAATCTCCGTAGGTTTGAGCGGTTTAATCCTCATACCTGCCACTTTCTTAGTCAAGCTGTCGGCATCCGCAAGGACCTCATCTGGCCTCTCAACCTTCACGTTAACCGTTCTCAATTGATCAAACAATTTCCCTACGTGGCTGGTATTCGCAATCAAATCCGAGGGACAGCTGGGAAGCTTACGAATGCCGGTCCCTGGTAGTTTTTTCGGTTTCGACTCAGGTTGCACGGTTGCAAACACGGTCGATTGACCAAGATTCTCTTCTCCGAGCATTACTCGGGTCGAGTTAACCTTTTTTTCTAGCTCCTCAATCTTGGCGTGGTATCTCGCCTCGATTCTCTTGGTCTCCTCTTGTTGCCAGGCCCGGAATCCGTCAATCATGTCAAGCATGACACGGCGTTCACTGGAAGTGTCGCGCCTCTTATTCATTTCGCTCATGCTGGCTAGAATCTGGGTCTGGATTTCAGGGTCGGCCTCGTCATCACTGAGGTCAACGTTTCCCCAGTTTCGCGGGTCGATTTCCTTCCCCTTTCCAGATGATGGCCCCTCTTCTTGGGACTCATCTTCTTCACCTATGATCCGGACAGAGTTCTGCCGTTCCCGAACCATTCTTTGTTGGTCCGGGCTTAAATTGGCTTCTGCCAAATGCAAGGTGCGTTCTTGTTCTGAACTCAGGGAATTTCTTCGTTCATTTCTATTTATTACAGGTTTCGAGATTATTGTGGGCTCGTCAGTCCACCTAATCGCAGGGGTTTCATTTAAGAATTCCTCCCGCCCTCCGGCCGTTCCACTAGGTGGTGCGAACTCCGGGTTTTTGTCAGCTGGTCCACCGGACTCAGCATCTTCCGGCTCAGATAGCGCGGATTCATATCCTTGCCCCTTTGGCGAAGGCGCCCGCGATGGTCCTTCGGACTCAATCGGGGTCAGTGGCGAGTCAGAAACTCGTTCCGGCTCACCGTCGTTTGGGCTTAGAGCACCTGGAACAGCCAGGTCGCTCTGTGTGCGTCGAGAACGCAGAAGTCTTCGAGACACATCCACGCTATTGATAACTGGTGGTGGTCAACAGTTGATCAGACTGTTGGGGTTACCGTCCAGCTGTAAAACACAACTTAGATGTTAAAAAATATGTCGCGGTAGCTTAGCGTACTAAGGGTAACGCGACACGAGAGAACAATGAATAAACTTAGCTTTGAGGTCTTAATCGCGCACAGTTGTAACAGTGTCAAGCTGTGGATTAGGATCTATCAAGAGGGAAAGTCCCCGTTACAGGTTTTGTAGGTAAGTTTATATAGGTAGCATTCAGGAACAAAATGGTACAGGAACAGTGTCTACGGCGTCCGAACTCTGGACAATGCGATAAGAATGTGCTGCGGCGGTGGTCCAGAGTGAGGTTTAGGAGTTGGGATCAGGGGAGAGCGGAAATGGATAGCTTGTCGTGGCAAAAGCCCTCAAATTACACCTATCACTCAATTCCAACATACCAGATTCTTCGCCCCTTTTTGCCTTTCATGATCAACAAAACGTTCTTCAAAATATGACCAAGAAAACATTCTTGAACTTTGTCCTTTCCATTTGGGCCAAAGCCGGCACGCCCAACATACATGGCCACAGTTTCCGTATCGGAGGAGCAGTAGAGCTTCTTCTTATAGGCGTCCCACCCCACATCGTTGCTCAAACCGGTGGTTGGACTTCATTAGCCTTCTTACTTTACTGGCGCAGAATCGTCGACCTCCTACCTTTACATACTCATAAAGCTTATTCAGATGACCAATGGTCAAAAACACGTGCAGCAATCGAGCAATACAAAAAATCAAATAAAATTTCAGATAGCACCATTAACGCCTGCATCGCAGGTACCGAATTCCTTAACCTACATAGCTAACCCAATCTTTTAGTTTACCTTTTGTACTTACCCTACAATTCACAATTTAAAATTTCCCTTCGCCCGCGCTCAATTTGGTGCATTCCACCCGATATAGTCGAGTTCCTTGAGCCTGAGCTTAGGCTCATTCTGGAGCGTTCAATTCACTCGCCACTCATGGGTGGGAGCGCCGGGCCAGGCCCAGGCAAAACACACTATTTATTTATATGAACTTTACTAACTCCCATTTAGTAAAGTTCCCCCCTTTTTTGTACGGCTTAT
>MU790824.1:0-29601 GCA_027886635.1 Lentinula boryana | reverse complement strand
AGAGAGTAAAGGCGAAGTCGCGAAGAGAGAACTTAGCGAAGTGATAGCGATGACTAACGCGTATGTTGCGGAACCAATATTGCATGAATATAACAGCCTATACTTACTGTTCCTGGGGCTTTGGGCAAAATCACGCTTCACTCCCAGCCGTAAATAATTTTTCTCGATGAGTATCTTTTGAGAACATATTCTACAAAATGTAAAATGCAGTGAAGTATCAATCAATCAATACACATAAAAAGTCTTGAGTGTACCCAATGACTTGAAAGCTCAGAAATAAACAAAAACCAAAAATCAGAACTTCCTCACGCCCGGAACTACCCTAACCACCATAGTAGCTCGAACCTTCCGACATCGCAAGGTATGGACAATGATCCACAAGTCCGATACAGCAGCATACCACGGACCAGGGATCAAGCTCAGAGGTGAGAAGTACAGGTGGTAAATTCCCCTAGAAACAAGCAGAGAAAGAGGCAGTAGGATTACAGAAGCTAGGATCGTAGGAACTGTGGTTGGGACCGCAAAGTGCAAAGAGCTGTTGTTCATTGTAGAGAGGACAGCTGGCCCTCAATGCGGATGTGTGAAAATTTTCATAAATAAATGCGGGAGAAGCTTGATATATACGAGAATAAATATTGGACGCAGTTGGATATGCGAGTGTTGGGGACTGCAAAGGACAGCATATTGCTACTCATTGGAATAGTTTGACGCGTGCAGAAAACATTTTATTTTTTCCGCCAGATTTTTGAGAACTCTGAGTCAGCGCTTATGTTCCGCCGAACCGTCCTAGGCGCCAGCTCTTGAATTTGGAAATCTTTTGGAACAGCTTTAATCAAAAAAACCAGAAACGTTGGACATGCTGTGTAATGTGTCCCAAACAATTCAAGTCCGATCTCATTGTTTCCACAAAGCGGTTAAGGGGAGCCTGGGAGGTATGGTTTCCTGAAGATTTGTTGCATGTACGTGTGATTCCGTGCTCTTTTAATCTGGTCTTCATTTTATATCGTCAGCTTTCAACGATTGTTCTTTGAAAATTGAGAACAGTCCTCCGGGTACGATAGAAATAGAAAGGATGCCAGCGAATTGCAAGTGTAAGTACAGCAAAATTCTGATCAATTCGGTAATCCTCTACTTCTTCTCGAAAAGCAGTTCATCGTCCGACCTCCTAAAAATCATCGCTCTCTCAGAGTTTCTTTTCCAATCCACCATCGCTAAGCAAGTATCAATCCGCGACTGCCCAACCCCACATTTTGAGTCCCTGTCAAAATTCAACAATATCTGTGCTTCGACATCATCCGATATATAATACGGATTGAATCCGTTCCACCTCGGATCGAAGTCGAAGTAGAATCCTCTGTAGCTCTTTAAATCTAGCTCATTCTTTGCCGCGTTGACGAGGTTTCTAATCTTTTCGTTCAACGCTTTCTGGCTATCAAGGGAGGGCATGGTGTATGAATTATGTGGTGGGTATGTGGGTTCCACGAAGGTGATTGTTACTTTGGCTTTACGAAGTTTGCTGCACAGGAACATAAGTCCGCAACTTGAAGTGCCCCGCGCCTGCACATCTACTGCGTCTGAGATGATTGGAACTGGAATAATAAGCTCGGAAATAGTTCTTCGAGTTGACAGAGACTCCATTCCGTCGCGATTACCATTATGCCAGCCCGCTCTGGGGGCGACCTGTCTCAGTCTCGTTAGCATGCTTAGTCGGTATATGGAGCAAAGACGGAGGTGAATGTACTATTGTATGCCCAAATAAAAGCACAATTTGTTGGCACGACGTACCTCGGACGAACTTGAGCTGATAGGAACCGCATATGTCGTAAAAGCAGCGAAGAGCATGAAGCTCAGGAAAATCGAAGCAAATTTGAGGGTGGAAGCGAAAGAAGTGAGATTCATCGTTGTCAGAAATCGACTATGAATGCCTGTCAATTCGGCGTTGGACCCATCGCTCTGGGAGTGACTCACTGTTGGCACAATATGCTTCGAAAACTGATCTAGAAAATGTAGAAGAAATAACTTTATTCGAGTTCCTATTGGACTCGGAATAGATACCAGACTCTTTGGAGGTTGGGCTCGACCTGCGAGAAACCGAGAGCAAAGGTGAAAGGGAAAAGTGCTCAGTGAGAGTGTCAGGCAGTGCAGCACAGGACCTCGGATGCGATGGAAGCCGTCGGAAGGTCTTCACAATGCAAACAAGGCTATGTCGCGTTAAAGACTACAGATAAGCTAGGGCAAGTCTGGGCAAGTGGGGTTTTGCGTCCTTAGTTGCTTGCGTAGTAGGACGTCGAGCTCGGCTGTGCGACGAGTCGAAAATAAACGATGACTCCAACTTTACATTCTGTAAAGTACTGTACTATCCTCAGCCTGGATTACCCTCTCACCCTCGCCACCATACCAATACGCCGTACCCGTACAGAAACTCGTACGGCGATTTGCACATTTCGAGGAACCCTGCACCTCCAACGTAAACTTGACTGGAACTGTATCGGATATATACGGACATGATTTCCAAATATACTTGACTTCTGGATTTCCTCTGCCACTCAGTCCCATTGCTCCCTTCCCTGCAACAACAAGTTCCCTGATGCTCTGCTGCAATTTTGGATCCTCTTTCAGTGGCTTACTCTCGCGTTTTCTGGTTTTGTCATCAGAAGGCCTATGATCTATGCAGAATACTTTAACTGTGTCCTTCACAAAGAATGGAATTGGAATCCGTGCGTGCAGTCCAGTATTTACTACTGCGTCTCTAGCTCCAAGTACAACAGTAGTCCCTAGAGTTGAGAAGGACCCGACGCCCTGAAGAAGCTGGTAAGTACTCATTGCTTCCAATACTATGAATGTATAATGTCATACCGCCGCTGAGTCAACTGGCATCGCGTGTGTTGTATATACAGCACTGAAGATCAAGAGGCTGACAGGAATTGACAGGAAAGTGTGATGGGCAAGATGCATGCTTTCAGATCACTGAGCGGTATTGAGTTCGTTCTCTGGTCAGAGATGAAAAATGGATCGAATCCAAAGGTTTGAACGAGCAAATTTCGATTCGCTGTTGGAATGTACTGACTGGCGATAGGGTACGATTCAAGAGCAGGTCCGCAAAGGTGAGGGGAAACGAAAAAGGTCGGGATGAGCGACTAGGCAGTGAGTAAACTCGGCCAGCGAGATACCGTTACTGTAACAGAGAGTGAAAGAGAAGACAAATGAGAGAATTATGAGAGAATTATTCTATTCGCCCAGGTACAGCCATCGGTATGCCCACCCTTCGCCGTTCCTGAAAAGCTCGTATATTGAATTTGGAAAAATGGGTTCATCGTTACTCCTCGTTACTCTCACAGATTATCAGGCGGTGAAGCTGTCATTCACTACAATTGGAAAAGAGAGGTCCCTTTGGGCGAGAGTTTCAATTATAAACGGCGTAAATTCTTGTAAAAATTAGCGCTGATTGTCCAGCGCCAATTCTTGAAGCACAACAATATAACGGATTGCTTCTTTGTTCTTTGAACTCATCGCGAATCCATCTACAATTAACGTTGCGTGAGCCAACGCCGGCAGCGCAGAAATTATCCGACAATATGGTTCAGATAGATGACAACTACCCAACTCCTACATCCACATCCCAGAAATCCACTATCGCACTATTGGTCAAACCCAGTCCTCCTGATCCTTCCACGAAACCAACGCCAATCCAATCCGGAATCCTAGATGTTAACCTCCACCTTGGCTACCTTGGGCGGCACCTCCTTCAAGGTCTTCCTGCCAGGTACACCTCCCAAGACGCGTCCCAGCCCTGGCTGCTCTTCTGGTCTTTCCAAAGCCTGAGCTTACTTAAAGTCGAACTAGACCAAGGTAACAAGCACAAAGCGGCTGAAGGCATATTGGCGATGCAGAATACCGCAGAAGGAGGATTTGGAGGTGGACCTGGTCAGGCAGCGCATTTGTTACCGACTTATGCCGCTGTGTGTTCGTTGGCTATTGTTGGTGCTCCAGATCCATCCATACCTCAATTTGTTTCGCCGTGGACGCGAATCGACAGACGTGCACTGTATAAGCTCTTTCTCTCACTCAAACAGACAGACGGCTCGTTTCGCGTATCGTCGAACGGAGAAGTCGATGTAAGGGGTGTGTATTGTTTATTGGCTGTGGCCAAATTGTTGAATATGATGACTGAGGAGCTGGTTAGAGGTACGAAAGAATGGGTGAAAGGTTGTCAGACGTATGAAGGTGGTTTTGCTAGTGCTGCAATAAGCATTGGGGAGAATCGATGGGCTCCTTTAGGTGAAGCACACGGAGGGTACACTTTTTGTGCATTGGCTGCTTGGGTTTTGCTTGAACTCGAGTTTCCCTCGTCGCCATCAGGACTGCAGCTGAACCTGAGAAACCTTCGACGATGGCTCGTCCAGATGCAGGGTGGTAAAGATGAACTATATGGATTCAGAGGAAGGACAAATAAGCTGGTGGATGGGTGTTATTCGTGGTGGGTTGGTGGATGTTTTCAGCTTCTGGATAAGTTGGAACTACGTGACGATGCGCAAACTCCGGATGTCATATGGAATCCAGAGGGATTAAAGGAGTATATCTTGTATGCTGCGCAACATCCGGCTGGTGGATTAAGGGATAAACCGCCAAAGTGAGCACCAATCCAAAGATGCTCGTCTTTTTTTTTGTTATATTTAGTCAATTTACTACAGGTCACCAGATATGTATCATACCTTGTACAATCTCGCCGGGCTTTCAGCTGCTCAATACGCATGTCAATCAGCGAAAGCGTCTACCTCCACCACAACTCTACCTGACACTTCGGATTCACCATCACAATCGCGGTCGTCTTCTGAAACTCCGTCATTAACATCCTCCGCTTCTGCTTCATCAACTCAAACTCAAGCTTCCTCCACTCCAAGGACAACTTCAACTCAACAACCTCCGCCCTCTTCCTCACTAAACGCTACTGATCCACTGTTCAACCTGACCAAAACACATGCGGAGGCGATAATGAACTGGTTCAGGGAAGAACATGGGGAGGATTTCCGATGACTGGCTTGGTCGTGGAGTCATCGTTGGGGCAGCATTCATACGGCGGTGAGGGAATAGAATAATTTGGCTTATCGGAGTACTATGGAAACTCCGTTTGTCGTTGTTTTTACAGTGTCTAACTCTTGGTATCTGAACATGTATTATACAAAATCAATATGTACCATCACATCCTTTTGAAACCAGGGTGGTTGACATCCATTCGTTAGAGTTCCTACGATAGCTTCGCTACCCTGATGAAATCGCTGAAATTGGTTATTCGAAAGAAACGGATGGGGTGAGGCGGAGAGGGAAAAACGAACGTTAGTACGATTGAAAAGCTTCAAAGTATGATTTCCATTTCATTCCAATCTTTAGCGTTCCCGGAAGGCGATATCAGCAGTTCAGAACGGTCCGATTGAAATTTTGGCTTTTGTTGTCGTTATACATTCCCGGAGTCGTTCTTCCCATCAATTACTCTAGAGAGATAAGAACTTGCAATGGGATGAAGCGAAGGATCTCCGAGGTGTTTCTGTCTCTGACAAGCGGAGGCTCGGAAGTTGGCGTAAGTGTATTTTTACTGCTGGATTATCGAAGACAATTCTGATAGATATACTTATCAATCCATCGCAGGGAAGTCGTAGACGGAATCGTCAGACTTGAAGCTTTGCGGGGTCATGATATTTATCGAAATTTGCTGCGATCAGCATATATTATAACCTATCTCAAGACTCTCCTCCGGGTAATCTACGCTTCATATTCCGATTCCTGTGGGTCGCTTGCGCCTGTTTCTTTCGACTTCTGGCTATTGGTGCGAGAACCCAGTTCCACATGTGTCTCCATCGCTGTTCAAACCAAGCGTCCTGATCATTCGAAAAACGTGTGTCAAGAAACTTCAACAGTGCAACAGTAACCAATGTGCTCACAAATTCTTCGCGGGTTGGCACACGTCGAACATGATATATAGACGGGTGACCAAAGTCTATAAGGGTGAACTCGCCATTCGCGTTCACTGGGAGGTTCAATGAGCTGAGATCCCTGAGAATGCCAATACAAGTTGAAGCTTTTCGAGCAAGTTGCAATCATTGAGGAATTGACTTACACATGAACAATCCCATGCTTCACGACAAGTTCATCATAGACGTAATCACGGACTTTCGCAGCAAGCTGGTCAACCATCTTTGGGATCTGACCCTCATCCGAATATCCCCAAGTTCGCCACTGGTCTTTCCACTTTTGGGTCTTGTGCAATGGTTTTCCAGGTACTCTGAGGGAAATGATGACACCTTTTTTGACATTGTCTTCCATCATGAACCCGCTAGTGACGAACATGGTAGTGTACTTCTGCAACGCAACGACTTCACACGAAGCAGTTGCTTGCCCGAGATCCACTAGCTTCACAACGATTTTGTCGCCCGAGACGAGACCGTGTTGGCCCTTGAATTGAACGTCCTTTCGCAACGTGAAAACGCGTTCTTTATAGATAGGATGATCTGTTATTGGTATGCGTGAAGTCATTTCCATTTTATCAGTGAAGTCCTCTTCTGTTGGATATATATGATGGCTGTTAGCGAGCAGCACTATCCCAAGGACAAACGCTCACTGTTATTATAGACTTGATCATTCTCATTCATGCCCTCGCATTGGAATTTTTGATAGTTGATCCAAGGGGTGTCCTTCGAATTCAGAGTCATGTAAATTTTCTACATTCAGCAAATTTTCAGGAGAACGCCTACCGTGATCTGTGACCACCAATGTTCTTCCCATGTCTGGGGTCCCAAGGGCACTGTCGAGGGCTCAGGGGGCGGCTTAGACTCTGACATCAAAGAGAGCACAACACCGGCCGCGACGAATTTGAACAGCCATAGTATAACGAATACGCATTTCAGCAATGTGGTGCAGAAAAGCATTACAGGATAAGAGAGACGTTAGGCGGTGATACGAGCGGGATTTTGTGTCTCTGACCAGCAGAGAGTTTTGAAGGAAGAAGGGGCAGCAAAGAAAAATTTTAGTACCGATGATCTGCTGCCATCGGGCGGCAAACAAACACCTTTGATTCATCGGAAAGTCTAGTTATCATTCTGGATTGGCGATGGCCTGACAGACCGGCTTAAAAGCGAGAGCAATTAACAGAAGGTAAATCAATGCTTTTTGAATAATAATAATGATAATAAAAGTGCGAGGGAGAACGACGAAGGATTACCGCCATCAGCCATGCCGTGTTTGATGCGCTCTTATTTGTTGTGGTTTGGCTAGCCCATTCGCGCGCTGTGTTTGTTTCCAAGCCTATTGCCTTCTACCGGGGGCGGTCGTGTCAAATGAATTCTCATCATTCTTCCTCGAACCGTCAAGAGAGAACACCATTCATACAGAATGCGAGCGTCAACAACGGGGTACCCGATCCTTCAACCGCCATTCTGAACAAAACACTAGATCCCCAAATTGGAGAGAAACGTAGGGAATCAGCAGAGGAGGAGCACACTGACACCCGTCATAATAATCCAAAGTCGACGAAGAGGCCGAGAGTTATTGAAAACTTGAGTGAGTTTGTGATTGTGTAGCCTGTTGCGTGGTGAACTCATGAAGCATCCAAGGTTCAAATGCAAATGGAGGCCCAACGAAAAATAACATCGATGCTGGTAAGTGGTCTGTCCTCCCTATATGCCTATGCTTTTGCGCACAACTTTTTGCGTGTTGTCCGCTTTATTTTATTTTAGTTTTTCGTTACCATACCCTAACGCGTCATTTCTCTCTCGCTGCAGATTGCACTCAAAATGATACAGTCGATCCCAACTTAGATCCTGCTTTGCAAAGCAAGAGTCAACCCCGTTCAGCAACATCTACTTCCTCATCCCTCTCCTCCAATCCATATGCAATATATCTTACCAATCCCCGCAGTGGCTCCGGTACAGCTCCAGCGTATCCGGCGTTCGCCAACCCTTACTATTTTCTTACTATTCCGCCAGCAACTGTGCCTATACCAAGCTATTCTCCCCATTTACATCCCGGTATTCCGTTCATGCCGCCAATCTATCCTTATCCCTCGCCTGTAACAATACCAGTCCCGCGACTTCAGGCGGCTGTGTCATCCGCTTCTGTTGCAAAAACTAGACATGAATTTACCCAAAGTCCAGCTCAATCTACTTCCGGTTCACCCGCTTCGGCCAATAGCGGCGCTGACCAAAATGCGACAAGCCTGCAGCACTCTATCTCATCCTTTTCGAAACCCAGACGCTTAAAGTCACACGCAGTCGTATCCAAAAACCACAGCATCCCCACAATTCCTCGAGACAAGTATGGGCAACCAATGCTTCCCCTCAATGTTGGTATCATGACGGTCGTCCGCCTTGGAAATGTTTGTTTCCGAGATCATTTTCACTCTGAACGCTACATCTTTCCAGTTGGTTATACTGTCACCCGCCGCTACCTCTCCACCCTTGATCCCAATGCCGAAGTCGTCTACCACTGCACTATCTTAGATGGCGGGGACGGCCCAAAATTTCAGATTGTTCCTTCAGATGAACCCGACAAACCAATCATTGCGTCTACCGCTACTGGCGCGTGGAGCTCGATTGTCCGGAAGGCGAACGAGATTAGGAAGAGGCAGCATAGTAATTCTGTTTCTGGACCAGATTTCTATGGATTGGGCCAGAATACAATCAGACATCTCATTCAGCAGTTGTCAGGGGCTGAAAGGCTGGCGAAGAGAGAAACCAGGAAGAACGAGGATGCGGGTGAAAACGAAGATGGAAAGGGCAGTGATAGAAGCAAAAGGCGTCGCTGCAATGGGATATATGTCTGGCAAAATTACATCGAAGGTGGTTCACTGGGAGGACGGCATGCGGCTGTTATACCTGCGCTTCCGGATCAGTACGGTAGCACTCAGAGTCCTTCTGGAGGTGCTGGCAATCAGATAGAGAGCGGTTCTGCTTCCGGACACTCCGAGGGCATCAATAGAGGTTCCCATACTCCTCATACAGCTCAAGATCCTGGCGCGAAAGCTAACTTCACTATCGCTACCTCTCCATCTGTTGATTCAAATGATATATCAATAAGCGCAACAAGGAGTTCGGGGCTATCTTACTATCCCTCTCATGTTTTGGCACAGGCGGAACTCCAAATGCAGCCACAAGGGTATTATTACCCGCCTCAACCCAATTCGGGTCCTTCTCCTAGCTCCTACCCCGTTCATTACCCTCCTCAACCAATAGATTATACCCAACACCAACACTTTCAGGCCCAACAACCCACCACGTCGCATCCACAATTTCCGCTCCACGATAGTGCTCATGTTCAAGCGACGCTTGCGAGTTTGTTACACTCCCTTGCCAGGGCTCACAGTGAAGACGGTCCTGCGGAGTTCGACTCTTCTGCACCTTCAACTGCAGCCACTCTCATCGTTCCTATGGAGGGCGGACAACTAGGAAGAGATGACAATGTCGAAGGGGAAGGGGAAGGCAAGGAAAAGACACACAGAGACGACAAAGAAGACATTCATAATGAAGTACAGGCAAGTCCTGAGGTGCCTCGGGAAGCCAAACCTTCACATTCTTTGTTACATGACCAATATTCAGAGCGAGAACGGGCCCTTGATGAAGGTCATCTACAAGAGAAAGATGGAAATGAACGTGGAAAGACTTGATGGTTGAATTTGGGGCGTCGTTTTTTTTTCTGGTTTTATCATGAGGTTTTCTTGTATTTCAATACCCGTTAGCTTTCTCCTCTCTCTCTCAGTTGCACTCACTTCTTTGCTTACTTGCAATGGCGTTCTCTTTTCACGATTCATACCAACAATGCCTCTTCCTCCTCTCATATCATCGGCAAATCACCTTTGATGATGGGAGGAGCGGACTTCTGGGATACTGGGAAGGGACGAGGAAGAGATAAGGCTGTTATGCCTGGCTCTAGTCTTGACCCGCCTTGTACTTATCCTGTCCGGTCAAAACAGGAGCTTTTCCAGTTACCTGACTGACGATCTTACTACGACGGATGCGTTCTGTGGAGGCCATAGTGAAAAACTCGTAAGTGAACGAGTTCACCGTGTGGAGTGGTTCCAAATAAACACGGGGTGCCTCTGTGGGGACTCTTTTTGAGCGAGGATGTTGTGCTGGATTGGAGTAGTATGTGAGGCATACAGGATTTACAGGGGTTGTTGGCGCATCAATTCCTCACGATGCAATCTTGCCGACTCTCGACTTGGGACGACTTTTATTTAGACTTTTGAACTTCCTCATGATCACGACAAGGACAGTAAGGCTGTTGAAAACACGAGCTTCATTTTGAAGATATGAAAATTTTAGTTCATACACCATATGACCATTGGCCTCGTCAACATGGGATTAAAAATCAGTCAGAGGATACACCGTCCACGATGAGCTGTGAAGAGATTTCTATGGCTCGGCCCGTCGTAAGGGTATAAGATTCTGACGATGTCGATAGGACTCGCGAGAATTTCGATAGCATGAGAGTCGGGCTTGGATTTGTCCATCTTGTCCTTCTGGTCCTTTTCGCAAATGGTGGCCTGAAACTCTGCTTGGGCTTGAACAATGGACTGGCGACTACACCAGCCATGGGATGGAACCCTTATAATGCTTTCGCGTACGTTAATTTTCTCAAAACTTTTCTTGGTGATACTAAAGCTATAGCATTATGGTTTTCAGATGCAACACCGTGGAATCGCAATACCATTCCAATGCTCAATTATTGGTCGATTTGGGGCTCAAGTCCCTCGGATACGAATACCTGAATCTGTGCGTTAATCTGTTGTACGGAAACAAGCAACTTTTGACTTTTGCTCTGCATGTTTACCAGTGATTGTGGATGGCAAGGGACTGCGAGGAACTCGTCTGGAGATATTACATGGAACACGGCAGCCATTCCGGATGGCATACCAGCTCTTGGGGAATTCGTTCATGACTTGGGCTTGAAATTCGGGATCTATTCTGACGGGTACGTTATGTGATTCATCTTAGACTATTGTGCCCTTCTGTCTGCTATGGCAGCTCCAATGCTTTGTTATCTTATGATGATCTCTGCTGGCATTAACAAAGTCTTCGACCCCAATCTTTCCTCATTTAGAGGATATTTCGCTTGCGACACTGTCGGCGGTACTGCACACTTTCTTGGTTCTCTTGGATTCGAGTTGCAAGACGCCGCGGTCTTTGCAAGCTGGGGCGCAGATTATCTCAAATATGATAATTGTTATGCGGTTAGTACGACAGATTTTGTGGATTTTGACCCTCCTATTGAAGTGAGCTTTCCTCCGTTATTCTATAATGTATTGTACAGAAACTCATTTCCTGTATAGATTGAAGTAAGTGTCAACCCAATCTACTCCGGGTGAACGCCCTGACGGCGTTGTAGCCTCACTATACTACTATGCGTGATGCACTCGGTGCGACAGGCCGGCCTATTCTTTTTTCAGCCTGTGAATGGGGAGTTCAGGTTTGTACGCTTCTCTAGTTTGACAACTCATATACTGAATCGAATCAGGATCCAGCGAGATGGCCAGCATCGGCGGTCGCAAATTCATGGAGGATTTCGTACGTGACTCACTGCCTCGACGAGTGAACGAACGATTTTAATCGGTCTTCCGGTTCCCAGAAACGACATCGGTCCTCCTGCATCGTGGGACAACTTATTCCGTATCATCAACCAGCTTGTACCAATAACAGGTTTTGCTGGACCTGGAGGATGGAATGATCTAGATTTACTGGAAGTTGGGAACACTGGTCTGACCATGACTGAACAGCAGACTCATTTCGTGTTCTGGGCAGCAGCTAAATCACCTTTGATCATCTCCACCGACTTGTCCGAAATCTCTGAGGAGGCGGTGGCAATTCTAACTAATACGAGGGTCATTGCTGTGAACGTGAGTAAAGAATGCATTTGTTATTTTTACTTCATCAACCCTTCTTGACGGTATTTCTTCCCATATTCTATCCATAGCAAGATTCGTTGGGCCAGTCTATCAGCTTCAAACGCCGCTACACTAACGATTATGATGTTTGGGCAGGACCACTATCTGATGGGTCTACGGTGGCAAGTCAGTGTTTTACTGCAATGCAGATGATCTTCAATTTGGAACATCATTGTGAATTCCTTGCTAGTCGTGATTGAGATGCAAGATTCCGCGCGCGCTATCACATTTAACCTATCGGACGTTGGATTCACTTCAGCCACGGCGATGAATGTCATCACTGGAGCCTCGCTAGGAACACTCAAGAATTCGTAAGTGTAAATGTTATTTCTGCTCGGCTTTTGCCACAAAGTTTGACTCTTCACGATTGGCCCTGCGCGTATTGGTTTACATGAATCTACATAGTTACACGTCGACATTCGATGCACACGGAGCTCTTGTGCTCAAACTCAGCAGCCCTGTCATCGCGCCCCAGCCTACGTTTACGTTTTACGATGCTGCCGCTTCTGGGAATGTCCTTGCTGGAGGCGCCTCAACTCGGCTCGTGAACGGCACTATTACTGTTGTCGGATTTGTCGGAAATGGAGGGACCCTTGAGTTTACAGGTGTTGATGGTGGTGTCAGTGGTGGTACCAAGCTTCTATCAGTGGATTACATCAATGCGGATTTTACCGCAACAAACACAGATTGTTCGAATTGCCGCAATGCGTTCATGAGTGTCAATGGAGGGACCGCAGTCCAAGTTCAGATGCCGCTCTCAGGTCAGGTTAGTACAGTACTGAATTATTTTTAGTTGCTGTCAAAACGAGAAATTGACTGTTCATTTTCTTTTGGCAGAGTTGGGACATTTTGTTCAACGGGTATTTGGTTAGCCTACCTGGATTTAAGCCAGGAAAGACGAACACTATTCAAATATCTAATCCATCCGCTTATACTCCTGATTTTTACCGTCTTGGTGTCGCGGTGTGATCGTAGTCGATTTTGCGGTCACCGTCTCCGCCAAGCGTCGATTGCTAAAGTTTGTCAACGGCGTTCAAGCCTCTACTTAGTTTCTACGTATATTGGAATAATTGTCGCATTTGAGAAAATTGATGCAGCTGCAGAATATTCATATTTCATACCATGACGTCGGATCTCGCGGTCTATGGCTTTTGAAAGCTTTGTAATTTGCAATGCACTCCTAGTTGTGAGTAGGTACAATAGTAGCGTATGTTCAGACAGATATACGCATTTTCCAGACAAGATACTGATGGAATGGCAATAAAGCGCTATAGCCGGGTGATCCCATCTGTCCTCGCAATCCTCTGTACATCAGCGACAGAATCGGGAAAATATAAGCCACTGGAAGAGGAGCTTTTGTCCCCAGTATGTAGCTTGTATATAAAGTAAAGGTTATTTGTTAGATTTCGCGAAAAGCCGCAGCAAAAGTTGACAGCAAGTTTTTTTCCTTACTGTGGAGATGCACTATCCAGACCCGGAATCGAGAGAACAACGGATTCGGACCGAATGAGACGAGTTTTGTAGAGCAAAGTGGTGATGACCGTCATGTAGGTTTCTATATATGCAAAATACGTACAGTGCATTTTACACAGCGGGCTACGAGCGCTGTGGCGTGGCAGGAAACAGTAAAAGAAGTGAAATGCGTGGACTTGAATGTAAGAGAGAGAGATACGAAAAAGATACACAGGTAACGCGCAACAGATGAAAGGAAACATACCCAAAAGTTACACATACGAATTGAAATGATAATGAACAAAAGGTTATGCAAAGTCCCATCGTTGGATAAACCGTTGAGTGTGATAAGATGAGGGGCAAGGTAAACAGAATCCTGGTGAATTTGTGATCGTAATAAGAGTGGAGGAATGCTACGACCAATAACAATACAAGAGAATAGAGTATATCGAAGTTTACAAGACAATCTACTTACAAGGAGATATTTGATCATAAGGGACATGATCGCCTCGTGAAAGAACTCATGAAAGGGGGGAGGGGTATGTATTTGAGAAACGGGTGCCCCTGACCATACAGGAAATTGGAGATTTGAGCAGAGACAACATCATTCAGGTCCCTCTCCGGAGAATGACAACGAGACCGTCAGAGTGCGCTGAAAAAATGGCATCGACAGTGAACGATTCACTTTCTGGTGACGGAACGGTGCGGGTGGACAAGGTGGATGTATCAGAGCCATGTCCACGCACACTGTTCCTACCCTGCCTTGTGCGAGATGCTTGACTGGATCCGTGGCGGTGACGTGCAGAAGTAGGTTCAATGGACCGATGACCAGCTCTGTATCACCAACATTAGTCAGGGGGTGACCAGAAACAGCAACGGACGGAGGGAACGTACAAAGAATCGCGCCCTTCTGCCAGTAACGTGAATTTTCCAAATCCAAAACCACCATCACTGGGTTGTCCTCGTTCGTTGACTCCCCAGGCTTTGACTGTGGCGATCCAGCTCCGTAACGTAGGTTCGTCCTTTGACGCCACAAAGTCGAAGAAACTGCGGTCTTCAATCTTATTGGCAGTGATGAGAAGACTGTTTGAGCAGTATTGGATTGGACAACGTAGCGAGAATCGATCCAAGATGAAGGCTGTACGGAAGGATTGAGAGGGCAATGGATCGTAAGTGAATAACTCTTCCGGTGCTGGTGACGTTTCCTGGTCCGCGTTGTCATCGAATGGTTTGCGTAGCTGTGCCGGCACTGGATTCGGGGGCATCGGGGAAGGGTCGTGCCAACGCTTTGATTCAAACGTGATATGAACAGATGACGAAGCAATAGGACGGTTGAAATACTCACACGAAACTCTAGTTCTGGTGTTGGACTAATGACGGTAATTTCCTGCGCAGTGGATGCGTTGTGAAGTGCTTTTGCACCAGAATTGGCATAACTGACACTGCCAACGGTGATATTGTGCACGATGGTGCTAATGAGTCCAAAAGGTAGAAATGAGAGTCCGGCCAGCGGGTTGAGAGAGAGAAGGAACGAACCGTGACTGTGTGACGCGAAGATAAATCGCGAATTCAGCGATAGGATATTTGGAGAGGTTAAGAGATGAGGACGAACAACACCACATAGTATATAACCTTTATTGGGATCTTTATGCTTCATGCGAATATACACGAGGCACGCGGCCTTGTCTTGTCTGATGGTGTCACTAGGAGTGTTAATTTCGGTTGTCGAGTTAATGAGGAGAAGAATGGTAAGGTCCATACTAATGCAGTTTGCGGACACGCTCCATTTCGTCAGGATGAACAAGCTCGAGAGAAGGACGGCCTCTGAGTTCGTAAGGTTCATATCCTGAAGGAAAGGAAGTGGGGTAGATATAGATAAGCGTCGAAGGAGTAGGCCAACAAGCTATCTATGGACGTACCAAGAAGATCAGAGACGGAGGAAGTGGTATATATCCAGTTGGCCTGAGCCAAGAGTTGATTAATGAGGATGAAGGAGTATAAAGAATGAAAAGATAAATGCCTCTTGCGAAAAGTCGACGATTCCAACTGCAAAGAGATGGTTGAATGAGGCCGCCACAATACACGAAAGCAAAAGGAGGAAGGAGACTGACTGAAGGAAACACAAGGAACAGCGTCCATGACTGAGGTGGACTAGAGATGGAAGTAGAGATGAGAGGGAGAGGGAGGGAGAAGAAAGCGGCCCTTAGAAAAGACCATTTCCAAGATCTGTCCTTTGCCAGAAGCGTCCGTTCAAGATTGAATCTCTTCACAGCCACAAATTTCGTATTTGGGGATAATTTCTGATGGCTCAATGTACTTTTGCTAAGATTTCATTGGGGTTTTTTCACCGCCATGAATTTGCAAATAAAAAATTAAAATAAAATAAAAAACTCCCCCATCTACTTACCTTTTAGCCTCCTTAAAACCTCTCAAAACCCAAGAATAATAATTTTTAGTACCTTGAGATCAAAAACTAGATCTCTACTTAAATCTTTCCAAGATCCTGCCCAAATCTTCCATCTTCCATGCGGTAAAATTTCAAGTCACCTGAAGCTTTCATCATCATTTCCACTATGTGGTCCAAAGCTCGGGATATTGCTGCAGGAGACACTGTCATCTTATGGCTCGTACGCTTATTCACTGCTCTTTTCCTACTTCAACTTACTCAAATCAATCTCTCTAGACTCGAGATGCACTCCAACCTTTGATCATTGAACCGGGTAAAGAATTTAACAGCAAATTCGGTTCATACAGGCATTCCGATCTTGTTGGTATTCCATTTGGTTCCAAAGTCGGCTCTCGTACTGGAAAGGGCTTCATTCATGTCCTTCGTCCAACACCAGAACTATGGACTATGGCTCTTCCACATCGTACTCAAATCCTCTATCTCGCCGACATCGCCTTTATCACTTCTCATCTTAACATCAAAGGCGGAAGTCACGTCGTCGAGGCAGGCAAGTTCCATTCCGCGCGCCTTTCTTTTCTTCTGAAGTTTCCGAGTGATATTGATATTTTGGGGGTGGGTTCCGAAACTACGGGCTTACCCTCCCCCTAGTTTCTGATCCTGCCTCGTGAAATCGATCTTCCTCCACGCAGAACATTCCGCTTATATTATAACTTGATTTCTAACGCGAAATACTGACCGGTCCCGCGTATAATAGGAACGGGATCTGGTTCATTTTCCCATTCTGTGATGAGGTCCATAGGTTCATCGGGGCACCTCTGGTCTTATGAATTTCATGAGACTAGGGCTAACAAGGCTAGGTTTGTCATCTCTTGTTTTTGCCTCCGCCGCCAACCGCCTTTACCGAGATTTGGACCTGACCAATCCACAAATCTTTGTCAGGCAGGAATTTCTACGACATGGTTTATCAGACCGGGTTACCCTATCACATCGCAATGTCTGCAAAGATGGATTTACAGTGATTGATGCTGCTGATGCGCGTAAGCATGTGTAGTATCATTTTCTTTCGGGAACATCCTTTGCTTAAAAACCTTGTTCCAGTCTTCCTTGACTTGCCTGCGCCTTGGGATGCGATTGAACATGCCAAGAAAGCATTACGCGTTGGTGTCGTTATCCTCAATCTCTAACCTTTCTCGCCTCACGTCGTTGCTTCAAACAGAAAGACCGAATCGCTAGAATATGCTGTTTCAGTCCTTGCATGGAACAAGTCCTTCGAACCGTGAGCGCTCTCAATGATGCTGGTTTTACAGGTCAGTGCAATCTCGTCCAATTATTTATACACAGTCGCGCTCTCCACGGGCTTTGGTTTGCTCCTTGGACAATTCAATTGTTGAATTTGTTACCTATTCTCAAATCGGAGACATGATCCACCGTTGGCAGTGTTCTCTATTCCTTTCTTCTTTCAGAACAGACAGAACAGATTCAGGCAGATCTGTGTCCAACTACACAAGAATGTTTATCATGACAGATTGCTCGTTCCTTGTCCCGCCGTTGTATACACGAATACTGCATATCTCCTCTCTTCGGCGAAGGGGCGTGACCTCCCGAGCAGCACTGTTGATTTCCATCTCTCTTTATAATCCTTCGGTGTCACCTTTAACTATCTCTGACGAATGCCTAGTGCGTTATGTTAAACTAAAAGTACTAACTATTCCTGCCCATTTATCTAGATATTACCATGTACGAAACACTACTAAGACCATACGATGTACAACAAACGCCAGCCTTGCCTACCATCGCAGATCTCTCTCACAAACTCAAACAATCCGAACTCAGGCGTGAGGAAAAGCGGCTAAAGCAAATCGCTTCGGGACATCGCGGAGGAAGTGAGGACGAGAATAATGGCAAAAAGTTTCCTGGAGTATCCGCACCGGGACCTGGATACGAATCTTCCTCTTCTCTCTCGTTCGGAGAGAAACGGAAACGTGAGGGTGCGGAAGGAGAGAATGAAGAGATGTTGACTGGTGAGCCAACTGGTGGAAAAAGGGCGAAGACCGAGGAAGAAGTTGTGGTGGTTGAGGATACTCAGTCATCCACCCCTGAAGACGTGCCGATGAATGACACCCCACTTTTGCTCAAGGTTGAGCGGAGCTTCGGAGAAGAAAAAAGTGAAATGCCTTCCTTGGTTCAACCAATGAAGATAAACCTTTCCAAGGTGATGCCAGAAGTGCGAGGACATACGTCGTATCTGACATTTGCATGTCTCTTACCGCCTTTACCTACTGAAGTCACGAATGAATCATCAGAAAAAGCTCAATAGAGTGATAGCTACTCTTTCATCACTGAGAGTATATATCTACTACATTACGTGCATGCATATCGATACATTATTTCCCATGTGTACAACGAAAAACTGATAATATAGAAAATATTTATCCTTCTGATTATTGAACTTTTGCTTTAGTGTGAGAGCGGAGAACTCTGGTGGAAGTGGTTGTCTCCATGCGTTTAACGGGAGAGGAAGAGGGCTGGCCAGCATCCTCGTTTCCCTCATCTGACACATCATCGTGCGAATCTTCTTGCCGGCGCTTCCGCTTACGCGTCGATGATCTGGCAGACTTACGATGGACAGATATGTCTTGTCTTCCCTTCCCGTTTATCCTTTGACGCTGATTCTGATTCCCTGTGGGCTCTTTGGCAGATATAGTCATAGTCTGAGATCCAGATGAAGATGAAGATCTGGTCGCAGGAGCTCCATCATGGATGTTCTCCAAATTATCGGCTTCATTTACGGCGCGAATTCCGTCGGCCTGAGCTAAATCTTGCATGGTTTTCGGAACGATCGCAGACGTAGACTCCTCCAGGGAAAAATCGAGGCCTTCGTCCCTGTGCTCATCAACGTCCATGGGCATCACCTCAATGTCGTAGGTCTCGAAATCCGGAGCAGGAAGTGTGCCGTCTGCGGGATTTGTATTTGAGCTGGAGATCCGACCCAACGCAGAGTAGTCGGCTAAATCTCGATCCATCTTTGGAAGTCTTGGAAGCCTAAACGGCTGGACGACATCCCCTGCTTGGACGAGAAAACCACCACCAGAGCCTGTATGATGAGCGACATCCTCATTTTCGGGATGATTGTTCTCCTCTCTTCCCTCGTCCTCGTCATTGGATTGTTTAGAGTTATCGGCCAGAGCATCTTCGTCCTGTCCACCGCCTTGTTCATCGGCTTTATTCACAACCTTTGTTTCCTTTCTAACCTCCTTATTCTTGTTTCCATAAGCGGTACGGGTTGTCGCATCGGTACTTTCCCCTTCCCCAAGCCGATCGGCATATTGTTCTTGTAGTCTTTGTCGTATTCTGAGGCCATGTACGAGTCTTGTCCATTGTTTAATGACGCGTTCTTTCTTCTTGAGCTGAGCCTTTTCTAAGGCTTCGCGTTCGGCTTCAAGGAAGGCCTAAGAAATTGACAACAAATAAGTGGACAGACATGGATAGCAAGTTTTAAACATACTTCGTGCACTACCTCCTCATTTTCTGCTGCGACAACAATACCTTCCAACACAGGCATAGCTCTACGCTTTCGAAACTCAAAGCCAATCTATGATTCATAGGCAAATGAGTTTACGAACAGAAAACGATGATCGAAAAGATAACTTACCACAGCCTCTGCGAAGTCAATGTGTAATTTACGAGCAATTTTCGCGACGCCTTTAACTGTGCAACCAACTTTTAGACAATTCATAGAAGGAAAACTTTTCATGCGCTCACAAGGCATGTGTACTGCACCCTTCGGGAGCATTGTTTCAACATAAAGGTCAATGTTGCCAAACTGATTTTTTGGCACGATTCCCTGTATAGGTAGTCAGTATAGCAATCAGTGATCGTTACACAAGGTGTACTCACATCGATTACAGGATCAGGAACATACAGTTCCGTTTGGTTGCGTGCGTAAAGCCCTTGCATGATTTCTCCTCCTGCATTTGCACGCCCTGGTGTTCCTGCTCTTTCCTCGCTGCCCAGCTCATCAACATGGATGCCGATGACGCCATTAACTTCCTGCACCTTTGTTCTTTCCTGCATATCCTTCATTCCTTCCTTTATCATCTCAATTTCTCTTCTCCTTCCAATAGTACTTGCTCGTAATTTGACATATTTCATTGGTACCTCCCCTTCTCTAATGCTTCTTCCTTCACTTCGTAACCAGTTTTCTGGCGTCTTCAAGGAAACGACGGAAGATCGAGGATAGACAGGCTCTCCACGAAACTTGCCTAGCTCAGGTGTATGAGAGCGAGACCCGAGGTGATTTCGAGGTGTGGAAGCTCCGGTCCCTGTGCCCAAAGCTGGACCTGGTGGCGGATATATAGTCTCGTTTTGCTTGAGATGCCTAGTAAGTACATATAAGGGATGATCTTTGAACCCTGTCATACTTGTCGGCATCCCTTCTATGAGCTGTGCCGTCTCGAATTCTTCGTCTTCAATATCATCGCGGTTCTGGAATCACAAGAAAAAATATAAGAAAGTCGCTGTAAGCGAATAGAATAAGCTCACCAATCTAAAGGGCCTTGTAACAAGACCCAGGACTCCTTCCCACCACTGAGTTCGTGCTCGATTGGTACCTGTCGTACTTCCCCCTTGCACTTTGGCAACCTTGGCACTATACTCCCTCGCATACCTCCTCGTGACATCTCTTGCGAAGCCGTCTTCTTCGAACGCGATGACGTATACGAGGCGGTTATCGCCAGACGAGGACGGTGATGCGGAGTTTAAAGACGACCGGGAGGGATCGAATACGTGCCGCTTATTGACGAACCCACGGATAGGATCGACGGGTATCCATCGGGAGTCGGCTTTAGAGAAAACTTCAGTCCAGTATGTCGGCGGGGTAGTACGTGGATCTAGTGGTAGGAAAAGAAGCCTTTGTCATCATTCTAACGATTCATAGAATGAACGAGGATTACCGTCGTGTTTGATCTTTTTAAGTTTACTGCCCGTGGTTGCAGGACTACCGAGAACATTGCCTTTGCTTTTAGCCTTCCTAAGCTTGACTGGCGGTTTCGCCTTCTCCTTGCCTTTCGCTTTCTCACTCTTTTCGATAGGTCGATCATCAAGTCGGCGTCCTTGGCCTGTGTCCTTGAATGCGGTGACCATCGAGTCAGTGACGGGAGTTGTATTATCTTCGTTTTCCAACATTTCAATTTCCTTTGCCTTGCCTTTTCCTTTACTCTGCTCACCATTCACCTTCTTCGAATATTTCTTGGCTTCCCTGCCGATCGCCGCCTTCCACGGTACACTCTGCAAGCTAACTACCAAGCGCGCTGGAATACTCAATGCGCGGCACAGTGCTGTGAATAGCTGAGCAGAGGTGTCTCGTGAGCCGGATTGCATTAGCGCGTGTTTCATGAGTGACTTGGGCGAATTGATGGATTCCAGAGAATTGTCGAGGATATCTTCAAGAAGATCCAAGTCGGAGGAATCAATAAGAGGACTTGAGGAAGCAAGTTGTTTCTCTTTTTCTCTTTCTTTTCCCTTGCCCTTGGCTTTGAGTTTCAACCTACTATCATCCCTGTCTGACTCTGGTGGTGCAACAGCAGCGTCAAATTGTTCCTGAAAACCGTGAACGAACTTGGCTAGCCTTTGATTCATAGCATCAAAGATAATATTTCGGATATGACCCTCATCGTTGACTTCAAAGAAGTCTAGCGACCACCACTCTACTAATTTCGAAACGGAATTCTCGAACATGCGGCCTCGAAGACCGGCTTCAGGTACTTTGGAGGAGTGGATCATCGCAAAAGAATTCTGCAAGGCAAGAGGGGTCAACGATAGAAGTCGTGCCTGAGACATAGTCAGTGATATGCAGGTAGAGATAAAGGACTTCGTACATGTAGTAATTCGTCGTTCAACCATTTGTTTCGTATTCGAGCATTTATGAGAAGAAGAACAGTGTGGATCTTGTGGCAGTCTATTCGAAGCATTCGTTCAGCATGGCTCATTGTATGTAGCTTTTTCCTACAGAAAATCAAGACTTGACCTTGAAACAAACAGCATTTAAAAACTCACCTCGATAGCTCTTCAACCTCATTATCAGGCCTCAGTACAATCTTCATCAGCGGTTGTTGTTCCTTGGGCTCCTGATCATAGACTTGGACCTCCTCCCAGTCCATTTCATCGTCACTGTCGTCTCCATTCCCGTTGAAGCCATCGGATAAGGGCGCCAAGTCGTTGTCGTTGTCGTTGTCGTCATAAGGAGAGGACATGAGATGGAAGACTAATGCGCGCTGTAACGCTCGCGTGACGTTTGACTCACCAATTAGTCAACTGCCCACAGGAACTGTGACGGCCGTGGTCCCGTCAGTCAAAACTAATCCTGAAATCAAAACTGATTTTGAAATCAACTCTTAGCAATCCTCGTGCGAAAAGTTTCACGATTTCGAAAATATTGAGACGATATCAGAAATTTTTGCTTGGGTCAAGTAAGCGTTTTCCTGGCCGCTCATTCCACCATTATCGTGCAAGATCATGGCGCTAGTTTCCTCAGAGCTGAACCGGAATAGACTTTGAAGATACGGCATAACTTGGACAGACTGTCAGTTCACGAAACCGAGGCTTGATTGGCGTTTTCGTACTCGAATACAAGTCTCGCCTTCGAAGTCTCAGGTAATTTGATAACTCATCGCCTCCCTCCTTTCCGTGCTCCTGCACCCTTTGCCCTTTCCCGTCCGAGTGCAACCCCACCCCTTCCTTTACTGGCAAAGCGTACAGCCTTGCGTACGTTGAGAACACTAGCTTCTGGGTCTTTTGCTTCGCCGGCACTTTCTGTGTGATTTGGATCAACACTATATCCAAAATAAAGTAGATAGCCAAGATATACTTACGAGACGTCCGGGATTTCTTCGAAGGTCTTTGCGCCTCGGTTATTCGACTCTTACGAGCATCAGAGTTCATTTTCGATAAAACATCAAGGGATGCTTTGGCTTCCGCTGAGACCGAGCCTTCAGTTGCATTGAACTAAATGATGGAAATTTGATTCAAAGAATACTCGGCATATAATCGTGAAAACCTACCTTCCGCTTAATTCCCTTCATCTTTTTCTCTCCATCAAGTTTTCGATCGAATTTGCCCATACTGGCTGTACTGGTGCGGGACATGGCCAGAGTACGTTCTAACTCTTTTTTATGGGCTTCGCGTTCAGTATTAGCAGATGTTCCAGCTTTTTGCGCTTTAGCAACATTGGCTTCGTGCTGTTTTGTATTTTTTGCAACTCGTGCGTGACGCTCGTCGCGTGCAGCTTTTTTGGGGTCGAAGTCGATATCTAGCAAAATACAGTTGAGAATGAAAGATAAGTGATGACATTCATGACCTAAGCACTCACCAGCATTCATCGGAACCTCTGTTATCCATTGTTCCTCTATTTGTTTGTTCTTTCCATCTCTACCCCATCTATTCACCCATTCTTGTTTTTCTTCGTCCCAAACCTTCTTCATCCTCTTTTCCTTGCTCTTACCCTGGATACCTTTGGCTTTCGCGAACTGTTCCCACTTAGTCAAAGGTTTGGGCTTAGGGAGCGGTTTAGCTCGGGGCAGCTGAGTCGTCGGGGCAGGCAGTTGAGCGAGGGGACCATCTGGCGAGGAGGTAGTTGGAAGGGAAAATAGTGAGTTGAAGAGGGCTTGGGTGCCTGTGCGGGCGATAGAAAGTAGATGAGATTCAAGAGAAGACCTA
The DNA here is from genome assembly GCA_027886635.1 of Lentinula boryana. Classification (NCBI taxonomy): domain Eukaryota; kingdom Fungi; phylum Basidiomycota; class Agaricomycetes; order Agaricales; family Omphalotaceae; genus Lentinula; species Lentinula boryana. Next base: position 6,100 of record MU790824.1, on the reverse strand, counting down.
GTGTCCGATCAGTCATTAAATACTAGAGCGTAAGGATACTTTTCGTACTCGTAGCTTTCGACATCTATTGGATTTGGGTCAGTGACAGTCAGAAAGCCAGCATCGATGTCTAAGGGGTTGTCAGGTTCAACTAGGAGTTGAGTAGAATTCCTGTAGTAGAGCTAAGCAGCACATTCAGGCCTACAAGTCGAGAGAATGTACGTTTTTTCGGCGTGATCAGCAAGGATATTAGATACATCCATGGTTGCGGTGATGGAAGAGAAAAGTTTCTGGAGCGCTAAAATTGAGCGCCCAATATTGGCATAAAGCGCTTAAAGAAAATGTTGTTGCACAGTTAAAGTATACTTATCTCGACCATATTCTAACTATCTAATAGCAATTACAAGGTCTGCTATTCTATATCTACGTTCACTTACGATGCCATAGCCTTCGCAGCGACCGAATCAGGAGTTGGTAGCATTCCTGGAGGCCCACTTCCATTTGCAGCACGCGACTGTGTCTTGAGCGGTTTCATGATCATTTCGAGCTCTTCTAACAATGTTTGATGTCGGAAAGCCAGACGGATGTTGGGGACGTTGGTCTAGAGAGTCCTCAAAGATCAGGCGTCGAGGAAAATCTATAGTGTAGAAGATGCTAACCTTATGAATATCGTTTCCAGCTGAACCCGGGAGGTACCATTGGTGTCCTAACCAATGTCTTTTGATCTCCATTTCGAACCCGCTCTGAATGACAGAGTTTCGAGCGAGTTCCGCAAGCGAACTCTGTGGCATTTTGTAGATCTATCAACGAAATCAGTGATCATGTTTGTGCGGTACGCAGGAAGTTGTACTCACATGGGCAGCAACGCTGTACTCCTCGAGCAAAGGTTCCTGCGAACAGTTCTTGTTCAAATCGAGATTTCCCCATTATTGCATTCGAACTGACCTTGGTGAAGTGAAACTGCAGTGGGTCATCTGTACTCAGGCTCACATTGAGCCCGACCTTGAAAAATTCCGGTAAAGGATTCCTCTCGTAAGCCAAGAACAGTGCGTTGTTGCTCAAAGGACTCATAGCGATGCCGATTTGGCGCAAATAAAATAAATATTGTAACGCAGGCACTTTTCGGAGCAAGATTCCGTGTGAAATGGAATGTCCGGTCAGGAAAGCAGAAGTGAGATGGTCTGTGTCGCCTGCTTCGCCAGAGTGGGGGCGGAAGACGAGTGTACCTGTCAATACAAACAAAAGGGTTATGAGGTGACCGTGTAAATATATTTATCAGTAATGACAGGAAGAGACTCACTAAATCCCCTCTGTTGCCTCCACCGATTCAGGCTCGCCATATTGGCGTACATGTAATAAGTCCTGAATGCACTTCCATTCAGCACCAGACTGAATATAATCAATGCGCGTGCAAACAGTACTGACCAATATGAATACGGCGGAGACTGCTCTGTGTCCCACAATCTGGGATAAGGATACTTTCTGTACAGTCTCCGCTCAGTCTTAGATTCGTCATCAACAGTGTCGAATCCCACTACACGTTGTAAGAATACGTGTAACTCTGGGTGAGTTTTAGGATCCTTTGTCACCTCAAATAGTGGTCCGAAAACATCTAGAGAAGGTGCGTAAGATAATGCGAAGACCAATCAGAGGAGATGTTCACTCTTCACGATGTCCTCAAAAGTTTTGACTGATCCGTTGGCTTTGTATATATCGTACAGACGCGGTATCTGAATCAACCAACGAATGTTATGCGAGAACAGTTTGTTATTGACGACCCATTTTGCGAGTTTGTCCCACTCTGAAGCAGAGCGACCGTATATACTAAGCCGCCACTCGCAATTCTAACCATAATAGGTGAGCCACGAAGATAGAGTTGAGCGGAGACAACATCACACCTGGTACTTGCTCTGTTCTAAGTCAGTCATGACCTCTACAGATCGACGGAAATTGATGCAGATTTGGTACGAGAGGTGATAGATGCCATACCTTTCGTCAACTCCGCAAGATACCGTCCTTCAATATAATTATCTGTTTTGAGAAAGATTTCTCGAAGGCGAGATTCACCGATAGGATTGTATTTGAGATTGAATTTGTCGAATCGATGGAACGAATCCTGGTGGGCGTGCATATCCAGTGTATCAATCGATAGATCGTATGCCGTGAGTTGAAGAGATTCGAAGACTTGTTGCAACGTTAGCTCCTGTCCATCTCTGAAGATCACAACGTCCTTCAGGTTCTATATCAGTATATATGTCGATTAGGACCTGTACGAAGACCAACATGAGGGGTTCGTTTCATTTTTGATTTGATGAATCGAAGGAGATGTTTTTGGTTCATACTGCTTGAATGATGAACGTGTGTGTCGACCTTGCGCACGTTGTAGAAATCACTACAAAGAGGTGCAAGTTAGTGCAAGGAGAAGACCTCCGATGTTGAGTCTTCACTGTACCGATGAGGAACACTCTATTTAGAAAGTGAGCAGTTGTTACAAGCATGGCAGGAAGGCGAACCTTCATATCAGCCAGCTCCTGGAATTCATTCATCAAGCTATACATGGTAAACTTGCTTGATAGATATTTGAGCCGTCTGAATGCAAAGCTCTTTGTTGGTCCATCGGATATGACACTGAGAGCATAGTCCAGATCTTTGAAATATTCCCGCACGCTAGGGATATCGTAGCAAGGTTTTCTGGCCTTTTCTATAACAGAAATCAGTGAGGTGACTTTGAAGAAGAGGAAGAATTCAGATAGACTTTTTGCAGCATTCTCGTAAACTTGGAAAACGCCAGTGTCGTCAATTGCGAATTCTTTGGAATCCCTTTCGGGTATGCGACATTCCTGAAAGTCAAAATCGCTTTCCGGGGAGCGGCGATCATCTGAACTGAAAATCTGTTGTTTGTCTGTCCAATGCCAATGCGGAGGTGGAGGTGGAGGGTAGATGTTCCAATGTTCCGGGGCTTGAGACGGAGGTTGGTTCGCGGCCAAATTCGCGTCCGGGCGAATTCCAGACACGCCCGCATGCATGTCGTCTAGCCCAGCGAAGTCACCATCATAGTCTCTAGGATTGTCTCCGAGTCTCTGCCTTGACTTTGTCATGTATTTATCACGGAGGTCTAAGCATTTTTGCAAAGACTGGAACATGTGCAATAATTCAGCGCTGATTGTATCTGATGAACCAAGCTCAGTTCCTTCGCCCAAGCGGTGGAAGCTCGGATAAAGACCGCACCGTGCACAGTGGACTCCGCGACTGATTTCTCGTCGTCTTCATCGGTGAAAGGGCTGGTATTATTCGCCTTTTCGTTCATGGCCGCGTGGAGACTTGACATTTGTAGACTTGCACCAGCGAAGGAAGCAGCGCCTTCTGAGGGAGCATCAGATCCTCTTCGATGAGCCCAGTACTTCTCTCCAATCTGCCACTAGATTGTGAGTATCTCGCGGCCGAGATTGAGTCTCAAACTTATCGCACATGTTGGAGACTCTTTTCTTCTGTGTAGCCAAAAAATCCATCCCTAGCTTCAGGGATCTGGAGATGACCTGAAGAGATTTCACTTTGTGGAGACGGAGTTCCTGAAGGTGAGATTGAATGCATCTGGAAGGAGTTGGGGACAATTATGTGTCCTTGAACAGGTTTTTATCGAGTCACAGCCGCGGCAAAAAGCTCGGACCAGACTCGGACCTACTCGGACTTAACTATAACCAAATGAAGGTGACTGGGGGTGTGACATCAGGGTGACATATCGTGTTGAAATAAACTGTTTTTCTTGTTGATTTCCAACCACATCGTGGCGCTCGTCCTCAGCACTTGTTCGACTCGTATATCTCTCTCCCGTGCTCGTCTCAGTCATTGATTTATGCGCATACATCACCTAGAAATATCATGGACTACAAATTTGGAGGAAAGTACCTCCTCGAACAAGAGATTGCCAACGGAGGATGCGGAACTGTTTTTCTTGGAACACACCACATTGCTGGAAAACAGGTTGCTATCAAGCTCGAGCCTGCGACAGAAGGGAGAAAATCTGTACGGCGTAGTAAAAGCCAACCAGAACTACAATTGAAAAGCAGGAAACAAACAATAGACCCATATCCCGGCCTTTCGCCACTGACTCTCGAATCGCAGATATACAAACGTCTCATGGGCGCCCCTGGAGTCCCGTTCCTCTTGCACTCTGGTAAATCAGGGCCCTATAATGTCCTTGTCATGGATTTACTCGGACCTTCTCTGGACGACCTCTCACGTCGTTGCGGTCGGCGCTTCAGTTTGAAAACAACGTGCATGCTCGCTGTTCAATGTTTAGACAGGCTCGAGTACATTCATGGTCGCGGTGTCCTCCACCGGGATATCAAGCCCGCGAACTTCGTCATGAGTCGCACGACTCCGAGTATCGTAAACATCATTGACTTTGGTCTCGCTAAGCGCTACCGGCAACCTTTGAACGGTGAACACATTCCTTATTCTCAGCATCCTGATGCCCTTCACGGTGTCGGCACCTCACTATATGCTTCATTGAACACGCATTTTGGAGTGGAGTCGGGCAGAAGAGATGACCTCGAAAGCCTAGCCTACATGTTGATTGGCTTCGTTAGGGGAGGGTTGCCCTGGCGGAAAGTCAGAGCCACAGTTGACCCTCCACCCAATTGGCCTTCGAAAGACTGGAACCCCATTACTCAAACTTGGAACTTGATTCGGGAAGAAAAGGTCAAAGCCGAGGCTGCTCTACTTCGCACGTCGTCGAATGATCGGAGACAGCACACACATGCACCGACATCGTCTTCCCACCCTACTACTCTACTGACTGGTTTGCCGGAAGAATTTGGCGTTCTTTATCGCTACGCACGCACACTTCAGTTTACCGATCTGCCTGACTACGAAGGTCTGCGCCAGCTTTTCCGTGGCTTGGCTGAGCGCGAAGGCTTCCTGGATGCGGAAGGCGAATATAATGGTGTCTGGGATTGGGACGCTGTCGATGGTAAAGTTACGTCGAATCCTGTCTCATTGGTGCATGGTCAGGGTCGATTTTGTGAGGCATGTAATAAAAGGGCGGCTGAGGCTGCCGGGGTCGGCTCGTTGGGCAAGAGAAGGAAGGAGTGGGTGTAGTAGGACTTTTTGGTTTCCTCGGTTTACATTGGTGACATTTGTTATCGTCCAACGATGGTAAGTTGCCCTTGTTTTTCGCGATTTATTCTGACAAACCTTCCTTTCCAATATGTCCAGTGATATCTGCGCGCAAGTTCCCAAGGCACCATGGAATAAGCAAGGTCATTTACGATTTACGTGTATGAGGCCATTCTCAAACTATTTGGTCTGACATTGCAGCTACTTGGGGCTCTTCGCGATGAGGAAGTTTTCTGTGGATGTCATCTAATTTGCTGCCATGACAGTGATGATGATAAATTGCTTCGGTGGTTATGAAAGATCCTACGCGATTGCCCAGGATCCTTGAGACTGATCCCTTGGGGTGATCTGTTACGAGAACTTATATACAAAAACGATGTAAAACGGTGCAGGATTCATGCCACAAAATTGTTCTGAATGTTCTGTTGGTTCTTCGACGCAGGCTAGCGCAGGCTCCAGTCAGTTGCCACAGAATCCAGACGAAAGAAGCGGTACTATGAAACCATTTCATTTCCCACCATCGCAGAAGGTAGCGTTCTTGGCTGACTAGATCAAAACGCTGTCAGGGAAAATCTGAGAAGAGTGCGGAACGACTGAGACTAGGATCTGCACATCTACACGGTTGGCCCGGAAATTTGGTATTTTCTGAAAATGACTGAAGGCTTGACTTGATTTTGTGAAGTCGTCTATCAGCCTACTGTGAGTTCGAAGTTCCACTAGGTAGACGGCCCATGAGCTCTCGCTCACCAAGCCTCAGGCTTGCGAGTTGGCGCAGAGATTGTTCTTATAAGCGATTATCTCGTAACCGCACAAGGTTTGTAAGTACTTTGACATTATGAAGCCTTTGAATTCTTACTGTAATAATTACTGACATATTACGTTTTGGGATGGCCCAGTACACAGCAGTTTATTGGAGGTAACGCTGCGTATCTGTAGCTTTGACACTTCCTCTTGTAGTATTTGTTTCATCCTCTTTTCTTCGTTATATATATTGCAAATACTC
>MU790823.1:0-29782 GCA_027886635.1 Lentinula boryana | reverse complement strand
GTACTGTAGACTTGCTAGAAATATCACCTATCCATGCTTTGTAGAATGTAGATATTCTATGGTTTTATGCACAGACTATTTCTGGGTGTATCAACGGAAACGGAGCAATTAACTTGGGTCCCACATGAGGAGAACCCACAGACCAGTCACACGACAGCCAATCAAATCAATTGGAACCCGGTAGAAGTACGCATGGGCAGAAAGAGCCCGCGGAACCTTAAGTCCTTCGTCGCAGTGAGTGCATTAGAGACCTGAAAGAACGGAATGCACCAGGATCAATGGCAGAAGTCCTGACACCCACACGAGCAGACGACAATGCGCCTGCCAATATGGCCCTGGCCATGATCGTGTCCAACCCATGGGCTTTTGCAATGTTAGAAGGCAAGGCGTGGGTCCCCGACAATTACAACCAAGCCCGGAAGTCGCCCGAATTGTGGAACCCACCCATGGCGAAAGAGTTTTCGACACTGAAGGCAAAGGAATGCTGGGATTTGGTAGATCTCCCACTGGATGCTAACTTCACAGGTGGGCGCTGGACCTACGCCATCAAATATGGCACAGCAGGTGAAGTCCTGAAGCACAAAGCACGATGGGTAGCACAAGGGTTTACACAAATCCAGGGGCTGGACTACGACAAGACCTACGGGGCAGTTGCACAAATGGAATCCGTACGCATCATTCTAGCGATCATTGCCATGCTCAAAATGTTTCTATTCCAAGTCGATTTCACTGCGGCCTTCTTGAACTCACCAATCACCCATGACGTTTACATGCGCCAGCCCGACGGTTTCATAGAGCCAGGCAAGGAGGATAAGGTCTGCAAACTCAAGAAGTCAATTTATGGGATGATGCAGGGGAGTCACGACTGGCAGGAGACACTTGCCGCGGGGTACAAGGAGGACGGATACACCTCATCACGGGCGGACCCATGCATATGATACCGGAAGACAGGTGAGGAGTATACACTCACAAGCACCTACGGGGACGATGTCTGCGGAGGGTCGACTACGATGACAGGCAGGTCAAAGGCGATTGACGACTTAGGGAAGAGGTGGGAAGCAAACGAAGTCGCGACGCAAGTACTACTCGGGATGACCATCCGACAAAACCCTGTTACTCGGGCTATCACTATTTCCCAGAGGGCGTACATACTGCGAATGCTCGAGCATTTCAAACTATCCTCTGTGCGACGGCGAAGCACACCGCTCCCACCCGGACTGAAAATCACAGACGCTCCAAACCCCCTCCCAGAAGATGAGCGGCAGTTCATGGCAGGGAAGCCATACCGAGCGTTCGTGGGATCAGCATGTTGGTGCCAGACATGCACGTGCCCAGATATCGCACACGCCGTGGGATTACTAGCACGATACCAACTGAACCCAGGTTGTGCCCACTGGGAGTGCGTAGAGTGGCTCGCCGGGTACCTACTGGAGACACTCGACTACTCAATTACATACTCGGCACCACCCCCCGGCAAAGAACAGGGACCAGGACTTGGGATAACGCCTAAAAGATACTCTGATTTGGACCATGCAGGGTGCCTTGATACTAGGAGATCCACCTCTGGGTACGTGTTCTTTATGGCGGGGGTACCAGTGTCCTGGAGCTCTAAGTGACAACCGACAGTAGCGCTGTCGTCGACAGAAGCGGAGTACATCACCCTATCCCGAACCGCACAGCAGGCCCTCTGGCTACGATCATTCCTCTCCGAGATCGACCTCCCACTCGAGGGTCCTACCATGATACATGGGGACAACTTCGGCTCAATCTCCCTGACCAAGAACTCAAAACGTCACGCTCTAGTCAAACACATTGATATGCGGGAGCACTATATCCGGGAACAGGTGGCCAACGGGGAAGTCACTGTGGTGGAGATACAATCCCACACCAATGTTGCCGACATCTTCACCAAATCACTGCCCAGCCAACTTCACGACAAGATGGTCGAGTGGCTACAGCTGGACCATGCGAAGCAGGGGGGGTGTTAGGAACAAATGCTCCACACGTCCATATCAGGCGGGATAAGTCCTGCTTTGCCATTACCTATCAGAGACAGACAAGCCACACCATTTTACTTCCGCGTTCCATTACAAATACTATACAGTTCTAGATACCCAGTAGGGAGAGGCAGTGACAGCGACTCCCTCAGTTGTTCTATACACAGCTGAGGTGAGCCGCATATACTTACCAAGGCTCCCGGTACTTACTCACTCCTTAGCTAGCTATCTAACAGGTACAGACCAATATATATTAGTTGTTCTATACACAGCTGAGCTAGCTATCTAACAATTTTGACCATAAGTTCGGGGGTGTTATGCGTTACCCAATTCAGTTCATTATATACTCAGTTCAGGTGGCCGTGTTATGCGTTATGATTTCTCAGTTCAGTTCAGACCGGGCGGCCCGGAGAGGTGCCCATCACCAATCAATTTTTTTTCTTTGAATAAGCGTACATAAAACCATGTCAGATAACCTCAAATGGTCAGCTGCTTCAAAAGAACAGCGAAAACAAGCAAAATCAATCTTCTTTATTCCTAAACAAGCAAAACATGTCTTACTACCTGACTGACACTGTTCCGTATGGAGGATGCTTGAATTCGAGTATCCAGCATTCACAACATCCAGTGCTACCCCACTTGCACAACTCTCCGACTTCTTCTCACCAGAAACACGACATGATAATTCCACTGAGCTTCTTGATAAGCTTTGAAGTCTTCCCCTTCCCAGTCCAGCCCTCATCCGCCAACTCAATGGTTATTCGCGTGATGCCTGGATGAATTGTGCACAATCAGTCCAGTATGCGCATCTAGAAAATGAGCAAATGCTATTCCCGTTATGGGTTATCTCATACTGGGAGACATTACTCACTCACTTTACAACGATCCACAAACCCTGGTCTTGCAACTTAGCATGGCTGAAGGAGAACCAAAAATCTCACTTGAACAATAGTCTCCATCTCGAGGCTGAACAGACCATTGAAGCGTTGTCTTCCATCCCATGGACTGCACCAAAGATGGGATTCACAGATCGCCAGCCCATTCATACCCTCTGGCAAACACTTGGGAAGAACTGGCTTGACACCACAGTGATAGATTCAGCACTGGAGCTCATTAGTCAGCAAGTCTGTAGTGATGCGGAAGCCTCACAGATCATCGTTCGGAATAGCGAGCTCATCACTAAACTTTACCTGTTTGGAGGAGAAGAAGAAAAGATAGCTGAATATGCAGAGTGTACATGGGTGAAGTTAATCACTGAAGAGATCTTTGATGGTGGAAAAACACTGCTTACTATCGCTCATCTTGGGAAGCTTCCTGCAGTGAAGGGAGATAAGGAGGGACTGGATCACTGGGTCCCTGTTGGCGTTGATGGTCAAAACAGCCACTTCCTGTATGGCAATTCGCTCTGTGGAAAGAAGACTCCAGTTATTCCCCCAATTCTTCTCAAAGCCTTAGAGGCTTGGAAAGACCACCATACCTTCCAAAAGTTCACCGTCAGCCAGATGAACATTTGCATCCAGAAAGACAATAACTCCTGTGGCGTGTGTGCTATAAATGCTGTTGAGCATCTAGCATGACCTCATGTTGTTGATGTGGTGAAGCCAAACTCAATAGCATGTGCCTGGATGCAGATGCTCATCAAGATCGTTACGCACTGTAAGGATTCGGTAAGCTTCTAAGCAAAATTGATGAAACAAACTCTGACTCTACAGTTGCAGATGACGACTCAGTACCCATTGTATCAGCGTCAGAGGCTTCCGATATGAGCGATATTGAAGATTCGGATATCAAAATGTCTTCGGTGTCTGCTGTATTGGATGTAATTGATGGGGAATTCACATTTCAACCACCCGGTGCGAAGCGACAGACTGAAGAGCCTGGTGGGGTATCAGAGACAGCTACAATTTTGGGACCTTTGAAAAGAATCAGATCAGAAAACTCAACTTCCACGTTAGGCTCGCTATCACCAGCAGCTAAACCCGACCGCCAGTCTCTTGCAGGATTCTTTGTTGCGATAACTCCAGAGGAAAAAGCAAAGGCAGATAAGGAAGAGTTTTTGGAACTTGAACAAGAGTGAGAAGATAGTGAAGAGGAAGCAAAAGATATAGCAGAGTCTAGGAAGCGTGAAAGTAATAAAAACCGTCAGCAAAGGTACAGAGATAGAAAAAAGGCAGAGAGGATTGAAGTGGGTTGGACATCTAATCAAGGAAAGGTAAGTTAAATAATGATTGTATGGACGAAAGACTCACAGCGATATCAACAGAAGCGTAAACTTCGTGACTTTGATGATGACAACAATGAGGAAATCCTTGTGGAAGCATCACGTCCCCGTTGAGAACTCAAAGCAGATATCCAGGAGGCAAATTGAGGTATCCATACACAAGGAAGGAAACCTACCAAAGTTCAAAAACTTGCAAAGCGGATGAATTACTTCCAGCCAATCATCTGGGCTGAGATAGAGGCAGCTGCAAAGCGGGCTGGTAAACCATGGAAGCCAGCTGAGATTGTTTGGATGGCCAAACTTCTGAACCCAGCGGTATTCAAAAAACTTACACCACAGCTCCTCGGCCGCTGGATTGATGTTGAGGCAAGAGGGAAAGGGATCTACAAGTGGCGAGCTGGTGTTCTGGAACAAGTTGCACATGGGAATGCTCCTGGAGGACAAACTACATGACGTGGCATCTTGGTTAGTCATCAAAAAAACTTTATTGAATACAATGATGTTGACGTACCATTGTAAGGATGGATATCCAGACCTGTGTGCTAGGATTGACAAGCATTTGAAGAGTATTCGAAAAGCAGGCATTCCATTGAGCTCGCTCTCGATCCGAGGAATCATCATTGCCATCATCGAAAAACATGTGCCTGAAATTTCCGACAAGGTTATACATGATCATACAAAGTTCAGATGCTCTGAGTCATTTGTCCAAAAGTATCTCACCAATAATCTGGACTGGAGCTTCCACACTGCAACTCGCGCCGCTCAGAAACTCCCGGAGAATGTTGATGAGATCCTTGAAGAAGCATTTCTCCGCGAAGCCTACTGCATCTGTAACTACAATATTCCCGCAGAATTGCATGTGAACATGGACCAGACTCAGACCATATACCAGCCTGGAACAAATGTAACCTGGAATCAGAAAGGTGACCACCAGGTCCCTGCAGTTGGAATCGATGACAAATGGGCTTTTACCTTGGTCCCCTCGATATCAGCTAGTGGGGAGCTCCTTCCTTTCCAGGCGATATTTCAGGGCTCTACCGCTGCTTCATGTCCAAGCAAGAAGTCACCATTCTACAAAGAAGCAATGGAATTAGGGTTTTGCCTTGAACCTTCGAAGACAGACACGTACTGGTCTACCATGGATACCATGAAATCACTTGTGAACAACATAATTGCACCCTATTTTGAACGGAAAAAGGCCGATTTAGGCATCGAAAGCCCATTGGAGCAGTACTCGATCTGGAAGATTGACTGTTGGTCAGTTCATAAATCCAAAGAGTTCCTCTCATGGATGAAAGAGGCTCACCCGACCATCATTGTCATCTTCATTCCCGGAAATTGCACCTGCATCTTTCAGCCTCTTGATGTTGGTATCCAGCGTGTTTTGAAACACTCCATGAAGCATTCCGCCCATTGCGACATAGTAAAAGAGGTTGCAGATCAGCTATTGGAAGATAGAGAGGACGAGGTAAAGGAGATTCACTTGGAATCCAAAGTAGGCTTGCTACGTGACCAAGCACTAGGATGGCTTGTGAAGGCCTATCACAACATTAACAATCCAGAACTGATCAAAAAGGTGAGCTCTCGCACCTGAACCATGAATCACTCATGTATATCTCCCCAGGCATTCCAATTATGTCGGGTTCATGACTATGACCTCTCGCATGAGTGTCTAACAAAACTGTCAACACTACGTGCACTGACAGTACTAAAGATTACTCACCCAAACCTGTACGCAAAACTCATCAATGAGGACACATCTCCGGACCCCATCACAAAGCACAAATCGAAGACCAAGCCCAAGCGTATCCAAACGACTCTTGTTGAGCACAAGAATACACTACCTGAGCCCATCTTAGAAGAGCCTGTGTTTACGGACACAGGATACTTCAATGATTCCTGCAATATTCCAGTCGATGCAATAGTCGAGCACATCATCAATGAGGGTAATGAAGAGATCACTGGATTAGTTGAGCAGGAAGATGGAACGCTAGAGCGCATAGCAGAGATAGAAGATCCTGAGGTTGATCCAGCTACAATCGAGGCGGTCACAGTGGAGAAAGCACAGGAAACTTCAGAAGAGCTGGACTTGGGGCGCGGGAAACAAACTCGGATTTCTACTAAGCTATACTCTAAGGACTGGGTCTACACCGAGGACTGTAGTGTGGAAGTGGAAAAGAAGACGAAACAATGGAAAAGCGGAAAGAAAGCGGGCATTTGACGGGCACTGATTGTTGTTTGTAATTGGCAAGTGTTACGTTTTATTTACTCCTTAGTTTGGACCCTCATGTTACGCGTTACGAAGCTCAAATGAGCCTAGTTCATTCAGTTGTGTTACGCATTATGCGAACTTGTGGTCGAAAATATACAGTAATGTCATTGGTAGGCCCAGACATTCAATCAAGTTGGAGGTAAATGGTTTCAAATTTGTTTCTCTTTTGTTATGGTTTTGTTGGATTTTTTTCATACACCCTTCATTTTGCTCCTTTTTGTTTGTTTTCCTTCTTCCATATCATATTGTATCCTATGTGATCACAACAAACATTTGAGGATCAAGCATCATACAATAAAGCAATCAAGAGGGAGGAGAGAGGATCAACTATGAATCTTAGTCTAGCTACCAAGGAGAATAGACAAGATCAGAATTGGGGAAACTCCACAGAATGCCCCTCCTTACATAGTTTATAAGAACTCCTATCTACCTGTTACATATGTTGTCCAAACAAGGAAAAGTCTCAGATACTATCCAAGGCAGTGTAGCAGGAGATACATAATCAGTCCATTATAGAGTATGTAAGGGGAAAGGAGTAAACAAAAAGGAGAAAGAAAAGGGGTGCATTCATAACAGCCTGGAATAGGAGTTGGGTAAGAGATAATGAAAATTCATTGCATTTACTGCCTGTCCTGAATATTTTGAGGCCTGGAATGTGGAACACTATTCATAGAGCACTGTACCCAATCCTTCCCATGTACAAAGTTGTGCAGGTCCAGGGTGCAACAACCATCCTGCCATCTAAGAACCTCTGTAGGTGGAAACACAAGAGTTGATTGATATTTTGGTGGTATCCAGATAATGATAACAGAGGATTTCAAGCTGTGGTGCCAGCCATGTAACCATCCTTCAGTATCAATGTAACACCAGCAAAAAGGATAGTATGGACTGGTGAGGTCAGGAGTATAGGCATGGGACACCATCCCCTGGTTACCATGAGAAATTTCTTGCATTTGAATTCCAATTTCTTGATCATCTGGAGAAAGAGCAAATGGAGTGACTGTGTCTACATTCCAAACTCTGATTGAGGTATCCCAAGATCCAGATACAATTCTCTTTCCATTTGGAGAAAAGGCAACTGAAGTGACTCCTTTTGAATGTCCCTGCAAAGGATCACCAATTGCTTCTCCTGTGGTTACATTCCAGATTCTGATTGAGTAATCATCAGATCCAGACACAATCCTCTTGCCATCAGGAGAAAAAGAAACTGAGGTAACCCAGTCAGAATGTTCCTGCAAAGGATCACCAATCACTTCTCCTGTGTCTGCATTCCAGATTCTGATTGTAGAATCCCATGATCCAGACATGATTTTCTTCCCATCTGGAGAAAAAACAACTGAGGTCACTATTTTTGAATGTCCCTGCAGAGGATCACCAATTGCCTCTCCTGTATCTGCATTCCATATTCTGATTGACCTATCCCTGGACCCAGATAAAATCCTCTTTCCATCTGGAGAAAAAGTCACTGAGGTGACTGGTCCTAGATGTCCCTGCAAGGGATCACCAACTTCTCTGCCTGTGCTTGCATTCCAAATTCTGATTGAGTTATCATCAGACCCAGATAAAATCATGTTGCCATCTGGAGAAAAAGCAATTGAGTTGACTGCTTCTAAATGTCCTTGCAGAGGTTTGTAAATTGCTTCTCCTGTGTCTGCATTCCAGATTCTGATTGTGGAATCCCATGATCCAGATATAATTTTCTTCCCATCTGGAGAAAAACCAACTGAGCTGACTGAGTTCGAATGTCCCTGCAGAGGATTGCCAATTGCTTCCCCTGTGTCTGCATTCCATATTCTGATTGAGCAGTCTCCTGATCCAGATACAATTCTCTTGCCATCAGGAGAAAAGCCAACTGAAGTGACAATTTCTGAATGTCCCTTGTGCCTGAGCAAAGGCTCACCAATGTTTTCTTCTATTTTTGCATTCCAAATCCTAATTGAGAAATCCTGTGATCCAGATACAATTCTTCTGCCATCTGGAGAGGAAGCAACTGTGGTGACTATCTCTGAATGTCCTTGTAAAGAATTACCAATTTCTTCTCCTGTTTCTGCACTCCAGATTCTGATTGAAAGGTCCCATGATCCAGACACAATCCTTTTGCTATCTGGAGAGAAAGTGACTGAGGTGACCCTGTTTGAATGACCCCATAAAGGATCACCAACTCCTTCTCCTGTGTTTGTGTCCCAAATTCTGATTGATTTATCATCAGATCCAGATACAATTCTTGTGGCATCTGGAGAGTAAGCAACTGCAGTGACTGCTTTCATATGACCCTGCAAAGGATCACCAATTGCTTCCCTTGTTGTTGCATTCCAGATTATAATTGAGGAGTCCCATGATCCAGATACAATCCTGTTGCCATCTGGGGAAAAGACAACTGAGGTGACTGCTTTTAAATGTCCCTGCAAAGGATCACCAATTGCTTCCCTAGTTGTTGCATTCCAAATTCTGATTGTTTTGTCCCTTGACCCAGATATAATTGTCTTCCCATCTGGAGAAAAGGCAACTGAGTTGACCCAGTCAAGGTGTCCCTGCAAAGGAACACTAATTGCTTCTCCTGTGTCTGTATCCCAAATTCTGATTGAGCTATCATCAGATCCAGATACAATCTTCTTGCCATCTGGAGAAAATGCAACTGAGGTGACTGCATTTGAATGTCCTTGCAAAGGATTGCCAATCACTTCCCCAGTGTCTGCATTCCAGATTCTGATTGAGTCATCATCAGATCCAGATACAATTCTCTTTCCATCTGGAGAAAATGCAACAGCATTTACACCAGATGTGTGGCCCCTGTATATAACTTGCTGATCTGGCCAGGTAAGCATCTGAGCAGAGAAGACTGCCTGTTTTCTGGGGTGGCAACATCTTTTGTAGACTGTATGTAGGCTGGATTGTTTAGGAATAAATGGCATCCCTGACAGATACAGATGGGGAGTTGCTGCAGTAATCATCTTACCAAATGTCTGAATAAACTGAGGTATCTCTTGTATGAACTTCCTCAATTCCTTGTTCATGATTACCTATAAGATGTTCAATAAAGGACTCAATCTTTTTCACAAAGCTGTATAGTACCTGCATATTTCCAACAAAAGTAAGTGTATTGATTGCTGCTCTTGATGCAATATGTATTCTTTTCATCAACCCCAGAACTTCCATCCAGTACAGTGAGTAGTTGAAGAAAAATATTTCCAATTGTTGGAGCCAGGAATCACTTGGTTCATTATTTTGGATATGCAAGTCCCAATAGCTGCATGCATAAATCAGCTCTGGTTTGATTCCCTTGGATAACTTTCTTTCCAGGTCTTCAATTGCAGAGTTAAGCATATATGAGCTTTCCAAATTGCCCATGTTGAAATGCAAATCTCTGAACATTACATGAAATGCCCCATCTGCTAACAATTGGTGACCTTGTCCCAGATTCACCCAAAATTGTTTGCTCCGTTTTTTGTCCAGTAGGAAGTCCAAAACTGATGTGTGCACTGGCCTTACCTGTGCATTTTCTGACTTTGATATACCTGTAAACAGAGATCCCAGAAATGCTAATACACAGGTCACAGCATCTTCATCACTCCCAGGTTGTAGGCTCTGTAATCCAGCCTGTGACAAAGGTTCAAAAGCTGCTAGCACTTGTGACATAATTGACCTGTATACTGCCATGACATCTGCATCTTGAACATCAAAGGCATCTTCAAGTATGGAGCCATACAGTCCATCAAGTGCATGCAGGTCATTTGCATTGGATGGATTCAAAGTCATGAAGCGGTCAAAGCGCTTGGACACAGAAAGCCCTCCTTTGCCTTGGCCACTGAGAGATGTACAGACAATAGCTGCCCATTGAAAGAATCCTGTAGCTCTTTCTGCAACCATTCTGCATTGATGCTCCTGTAATCTTCCCGTAACTCTATTCCTCATCATCCTGGAGCACACATATTGGAAAATATCTTCCCTTGTGCCCGGAATATCATCCATATATTGAACTTTGAATGATTGGATATCTGAAGCCTCTTGTTCCAAGAGGTGCTCTATGATATCACTTTCTGGACGGGATGTTACAAACACATGGAAATTTCCAGGTAAATCATGGGTGCTGTTGATGAATAGAGAGAGCAATTGAGCTCTTGGGCCTTCTTCTTCTCTTCCCCCTGATTCATCCAGCGCATCAATTACAATGAGCACTGGTTGATCTTGTTGGGCTATCATTTGAGCAGGGGTCACAATCAGGGTTTTCCACAACTCTCGAATGCTCGTGCTCTCCAATATAGTTGGATTGACTTCAAATGTCTGAAGCAGTTTGCTTGCAATTACAGGAAACTTGATGCCAAGCCTGTATGCGATGGTGCACAATGCATTACTTGGCGTCCTAGTTGCAGCAAATCTCCGGCTAAAGCAAAAGAATGCACCTAGCCAGTTTTCAAACTTTGCTCCGATGGTGTGGCCGATTGTGGATTTGCCTGTTCCAGCTTCTCCACAGAGAAGATAGGTCTGGAGAACATTTCTGTGGGAAATCCATTGAGAGATCTCTTCGATGATAGTCATCCTAGTTCCCTCTAAACAAATCTTGTTTTTATCGAGCCAAGTACCAGAAATTGGTTTCAGCTTTTGTTCGAGTTTGTGTTTAATGTCCTCTATACATTATAGAAGGAATAAGTGGGGGAGATTACAAAACCAAGTTATCTTACCAGGAACAGATACATTATAGTTGTTAAATTGAGGACTGTTCATTACGAAGTCATGAGCTTCTCTGAAATATCTGTGTCATATTGAGAATGATATCAAGAGGATGGAAAATGGACCAATCACTCATGAGTCGTAGTTCCTTGTATTGGTTGTCGAGACATGATGGAAGGAAGTCTGAAAGGGCAACTAATAGTCCGTCGTCTCTTATAGAGGCTGGAACGATTTGATGATGATTGAAAAGAATAGAATGCCACCAGGATTCCGCGGGAAACGGTGAAACAATTACTGATTTTTAGCATTACAAAAACGTACAGAGGATTGTCATTTGTGCCCTGGTGTGATAACACTAAACTTCTCTGAATTTTATTCGCAATAACAGCGCTGTATCCTTTACCTACCGCCTTACATGATGACCGCTAGTATCGGGCTGTTGACGATTGGTGGGAACTAGTTTGGGACTTGATTCGGGCACTTATCTATCTTTGATACACACAGCCAATGATATGATATTGACTGCGAATACAGTACTGAATCCAACTAAATTCGTACAAATATGCTCGATGCACTCCCACCGAGTCTTGTGCACTTTGAATCAGAATTTGACGGAATAACACTGACTTTGTAAAGAAGCAGGCTAGTGATGGTGTCAACCTCCATGGAGACATCCCTTATCAAAATCCCCCGGTCTCCAACGAATCCGGTAGCCCCTTTGGCCCACACCCTCTCATCGCCGCAGCATCCGCATCTCCGTCGACTTCAATAATCACCTCTCCTCCACCTGTAACATCCTCGAACCCAATCACACACACACTCCCTGTATCCACTCCATTTACCTTCACGCTCTTCACAAACACCCTGCTCCCGGTCGGAGGCGAGGCAACGAGGGTGGCGTTGTCAAAGCCTGAGACGGTGAACGTGGTGGAAGTGTTGAAAAAGGCATTGGTAAGGGTGTATGAGGAGAGGAAAGGGGAATTGATGAGAAATTGTGAGGTAGATTGGACGGGGTAGAGACCCAGGAGGTGGAAGGTGAGGAGAGATGCCATTGCGGCGCTGTCGTCGTTTCCTGGAATTCTAGGGGGATATATACATTGTAGAGAAATTATAATACGTAAAAAAAAGATCACTTACCCGCCTATCTGGGTGCTGAAATCAGAAAAGACTATGTTTCGGATACGAAGAGCTGAAAGGTCGGGTCGGGCTGCGTAGTGATATATAGAGGGTACATTGAATGAGGGTTCATTTCCTGCTGTGAAATATCCTTTGGAGAAATAATTATTCCTACATATGTTGAGCACAGGGTTGGATAGATTTCAATGGACTTGAGAGAACCGAGGCTCACACTC
Source organism: Lentinula boryana (assembly GCA_027886635.1). Lineage (NCBI taxonomy): Eukaryota > Fungi > Basidiomycota > Agaricomycetes > Agaricales > Omphalotaceae > Lentinula > Lentinula boryana. The sequence goes on along the minus strand of MU790823.1, from coordinate 17,272 downwards.
TATCCACAAACGTCGTATTCCCGCCCATCAAATGGACAAGGGTGGCGACTGAATGTGGAGCAAAGAAACTCATCTCCCATGATGAAGCTACAGGAATTTGAAAATAACGAGATAAGAACGAGCGCAGATCAAGGAAGACTGCTACTTACATTCGTAAAAACCCGAATCATTGTCATCTCCTCTAGCACAAGAATGCACAATTGGATCGACTGGAGAACAGGTAATTGGATCCGTAAACGCAAATGTTCCATTCTACGATACAGCGACGTAGGTGTTAGCATGAGCAAACAAATGATAAATCAAAATGAACTTAAGCCAAAAAAATCATTCAACGACTCACCTGATACCTCCGTTGTGCAAACCCACTAAACCCATCGCTCGTCACATTCGGATCCCACATATTGACGAAATTCATACTCCGATTCCCATATTTCTCTATATCCTCCCCTGACTTGTTCAGCGCCAGCCCTGCCTGACGGACGGCAAAGTCTCCGAGGGCATACTACACAGTGTGGATGACAGATGGCTTAGCACTCATTGAAAGCGTAGTTTACACTAAACTCACCTCGTACGCTCTAGAAGCCTCTCGTGTGGGAAGTCCGACACTTCCTGAAGGATCGACCCAGTCGGTGGGGATATAGTTGAATGTTTTCCATGCGGTGTTTTGGCGACCGACTGGTTGGACGTACATGCAAATACATGGAGTAGGTTAGTGGTTGCATAAACTCGGCGACCATAAATCAACTTACCTGTCAACCAATTTGGGGGCTTTGAATGTTATTTTAGGGGAAACGATAAGATTAAAACAAGAAAACCTGTATCAGTCCTCACCGTATTCTCAGCAGTATCCATCAACGCTTGATACAAATCATCTACGGACACACCCAGCACGTCCGCACCAGCACCATACTTGACAGCAAACTCTCCGAGAATAGGCATACCGTCGCTGCCACCTTGAACATAACCACTACAAAATAAGTATCAACCATAAAACATCGTTCGCATAAGTATGCACATACGGCTTGGTATTTGCACGGCATTCGGGGATATACCCCGTATGCCTCCATCCATCGACGTACGCGCTGACGATTTGAGACCACTCGTAAGGAGAGGTGAGGGAGAGGAGTGGGTGGACGGTGCGGAAGACGTCCCAGGAGCTGTCAAGACATCATAGGAGCAATAGCGTGTCCATGGGGGAAGCAGAGGCAGAAATGTCGAAAGCATAAGACAGATGAGTAATTAGAAAGTGTAACTTGTAAGTGATATTTCACGTACCAAAACATAGCATCAAAGAAGGGAAAAGGAGAGTCCCAATAAGGGTTTTCACCGGTGAAGTTTGCTGGGACGAGGGAGGCTCGGTAAAGCTACTCGGAGTATGTTGAGTGAGTGAGCAATAAAATAAGAAGTATCACATACAGAAGAATACAGCAACTCGACAACAGTATCATTCTCCTTCTCAACATCGACTAACACCCGACTCAACACTTCTTCCCATTGGGAATTTGAAGCATCTCTCACAACATCCCAGTCCCACATCTCCTCCGATTCACCGTTGTTAATGTTGTTAGTAGGCACCTCTTCTTCCGCATTTGTACACGCCTGGTCGGAGCCGATCATCGACACGCCGAAACGCGCAAGGACCTGGGAAGTGTTGAATGCCAAAAGACCACCGGCTTGGATGGGTGAGATGGAGGAGGTGAATGGGAATTGGAGAGAGTGGGAGAGGTCGATATTGGTCGTGTTGGAAAGCGTGATGTTGAACACGCTCGGACTTGATGTGTTGACTGACTGATATGTCCCGGATTCAAGGACGGGCGAGTCAAAGTCATAGCAAGCAAATACGGTGTAATTGCTACAAAGTTACATTAGAGGAAAAAAAACACAATGAGAGGAAACAAACTGTCACCTAGGGCCGTAGCTTTGCAAGAACGTACCTCCCAATTCCACATGGCCCAAAGCCTGAGAAGATACAGAAAGAGATATCGTTCCGCCAGAGAACGATCGTCCAAGGTCGTTAGTCAGATCCATCACAATGTAATTCGAGTTCGAATTCGTCGCATTAAACTCGGGGAAAGTAAACCGAATGAGCCCCGCACGACGAGTCGACGTACTTTCGATCTGTATCCCACTCAAAAACGTGGTAGAAAAATAACCCGGAGAGGCAACATCAGTACCCTGCGCACGTAGCGCCGCACGGGCTTGAATTCCTGGGTCGCACTCAGGGCTATTGGGTAACGCACCCGAGGAATTCAAGCAATTCCCTACAAACGGAAACAACGGGAAGTTACCGTAACCACCGTCTGTGTTCCCGCCTGTGCCTTCGTCGTGGAGGAGGGAAATGCCGGTGATGGACGAGTTGTCGTGGATATAGCCTGCTTGACGAGGTGCGGTGCTCACGTCGATGCCGACTTTGGCCATGGCGTGGGGGATGGCGGAGCCAGGGAATGCATTGCCGCCGCTCCCGCCGTTGGCACCGGAAGCTGTGCCAATGAAGAGGTTGACGAGAGAGGTCAGGTTGGTGTTGGCATTGACATTGGTCGAAGAAAGGAGGAAGAGGAGGAGAGGGAGATGGATGGGTAATTTCATGGAGTGCAAGGGAAACAGTTTATACAATAAACCACTGAGTATATGTATGTTAAGTCTCCACAGAAACGTTTGTCAATTAACAACACCCTGATATTCTGCACATATGCAAAGGTACCGCGAAGGCTTGGAGAATTGTTTCAAGTCCAACAAACAGAAGGGAGAAGTTCGCAATGGGTCTCATGGTCGCGGTGCTGAGCGCTGAACTCCGGCCCAAAATAAACACGTTCGTCATCGCAATACCCTTCAGACGTTTGGTCATGAAAGTATTCCCGCTGACCCCACGAGAAAAGACAGAGTACTAACTCATCTTCATTGCCTTCAATACCCCATTGACGCTTAACTGAGATAGGTCGTTGTTGGGCAAAGACAAAGAAGAACATATCAGAAATGCGCAGAATCTTCCCGAGGCGGAAAAGCAGTGGTTCTACTCCACAGTGGTCAATATGTATATTGCACTTTATTAAGCAAGAGATCCTGTGACCCACCAACCTTTGCCATCCAAAACTGCCGACTACAATGCTCTGACTTTTACGCCCACCTCTACATCAATAGAACATTCTTCGCTACTTCCATGCTCTCGTTGATAGATCTAAGCTGCACAGAACTTTCTGTCTGTTGAAGTTGTGAGAGGATGTACCTCACCATCACAAAAATGAAGGCGCTGTGTCATGGTTTGTTTCGCAGAGGTGATGAAAGCCAAGCCAAAGTAGTATTAAGATACCTGTAGCGCGCCTCGAGTGCATATTCTACGAAATCCTTGCTGTCAAAACGCTTCCCTGTGGCGGGATATCGGGCCGAACACGTTTCCTTGACTCTCACGGCAGGAAAGCCCTCTGTCACCGTATATCGACGAACTCTTTTTTTTTCTAATCTGGACTCCCGTCACTCCAAGTCTCCTCATTTTTTTTGCCGAAAATTTAAAGTGAATTAGGGTCGTGGAATGTCGCATCCCCATTCTGTGCATCATGTCTTGAACCACCAACATGGATCGGGGCAATATATACACTATACTGGGCCTCCTCCAACTTCGACTTCTTCGACCGCTTCTCCTTCTATTTCCAACATCAATGCAGGTACCAACACCTCGAGCTCATCGTCCCGGACAACATCTAAGCCGCCTACAACGACGACGCCGCAATCAGTATTAAACAATGCTTCACCTCAGCCTTCCCCGTTAACGTCTGCAATGACGATGACGACTGTTGCCCCGCAAGATACAACGACGAAATTCGTTCATCATCAGCCTCAGTATACAGGACCGCTGTATCAGTATCGACACTATCAGCCACCGCAGCCGCAGGCTACGCAGGGAGGTTCAGGAGTTCCAGAAGCGCAGGGATTAGATACATCAGGTGCAGGTGCAGGAGTGAGCACGGTATCTAATACGGGTACCGCTCAGCCAAATGGATCGACAACGAGCACAACGAATACGACCACTTCAACTTCTGATACTAGTAGTACAAGCAATGGACCACTAGTCGCAACTGGGGATTGGACTAGAAATCTAGTCCATCTCGCTAAAACTGCTGAGCTCAAGTGAGTTTTCTTGTACCATCTTCGACGTCGCTACTCGTTGTGCATCGTTAATGGGCCTACTCAGGAAACACGCTCTTACTCTACAACTTCACACAGCCCATATTCTTTCGGCTCACGCCGCGCTGGAGCAGAAGAGCAAGACTATACAGGATGTAAAGGAGCAGCGGAATAAGTGAGTCATTCAGAATAATAATAATCCAGGTTCACTCACTCATAATCATCGCGATCGTAGACTCGAATCAGAACGAACTAGGCTGCTTAGCGCCTTAAGGCAAGTCAATGAAGATCGCGATAAGGCCGATTTATTAGAGGGAGATTTGGAACGAGAGTCAGTCGCTTAATCAACCTTGCTCGTCCCAGATTCTCTCGTACTCATTATTACATCAGTTGCACCACTCTCCGTTCCCAAATCCTTACACTCTCAGATGGAGACTACGCCATCGCCAAAGCAGACGTCGACCGTCTCCGAGCAGAGCTAGGTCAACCTCCGCTTCCCAGTCTACAGACCATGTTGGATGAAAAAGCTTCGAGGTGGGTCTCCCTTTTTACCTTCTTCACACAATCCTGTTCATCCCGTCATAATCTAGCTATCTCACTGAACGCCGCTTAAACGGAAACAGCTCTAATTCCACTTCCGGCGCTGCCTCGACTTCAGCCCCGACTTCGACTTCTTTCGTCCCATCAGCTACTCCGACGACTTTTCAAAATAGCTTTTCAGCTGCCCAATCAGCGTCTTCATCTACCTACACGAACGAAAATAGTCACAAACGCCCTGTATCCTCTCCTTCCGTCGACCCGTCTCCTGGTGATACAGTGCCTTCTGCACCAGCGAAGAGACCCAGGGGAAGACCTAAGGGAAGTAAAACGCAGAAGCGTACGTGAGCCTGACTTACTTGTCTTGCTGAGGGGGGGATATACCAACAAGTAGTCGGACCCTGTTCGAACCTTCATTTCGAAGTTGAGATAATATCAAAAGATGCTTCTTTGGACGCAAGTGCGGAAAATAGCCGACCACATATGAATACGCCATCGATTCTTCTGTTATAGGTAGCGAGAAACGATTTACGGCTCGTCGAATATAGGGCAAAGACTATTTGATTTGTTGAGCCATGTGACAATGGTTTTTTTGCGTTCTTTCATCTGGTATACACGAATAAACGTTGTTGAATTTGCTTTCCTTCGCTCTTCCTTCTTTCCTTGTTAACCCCCCGAATCCTCCTTTCCGAGCTCAGGGCATGCTTTCCAGTTATATCACTCGTTTATCGTTTCGTCTGAGTTGTTCTGTCACTCTCCAGTTATATTAGGTCTCCTAAACGAAATCGAGGAGGTGGGCTTCACGTTGCACGTACGTATATCTACTTAATGTTGTCGATTACAATCCCATAAATACGTCGGTGCTTGAGTCTACTGCATCGTGTTCGCCCATGTGCATGAACTTTGAGCTTATCATCGTTCACTGGGCTTGTGACTAAACCTGTGTGATATTTTGTACCGTGTCAAATCCTTACCCTTAGTATCACATCTCAAGCTATCTCAAGCTCCCAAGCCACAGAAATCAACAACCACAGCCCTCTCCGCAAAAGCATTGCCGAAAAAGTCGCTGTCACAGAGCCTGTCAACGGTTGGTACCCCTTCCAAACGGGGATTATCCTATGTACATGACTACAAACTCCCTTGTTATCGAATTACCTTCTGGTCGCATATTCAGTGAGCGAGATGGTTCAGTACGAAAACCTTTAACACATGTTGGTTCTACATCTGAGCTTGACGCATCCTCCCTCTGTAAATCACTAATGATGTTGGCGTTCTAGCGAGTATGTAATCTCATTGATCAATTGCGGCTACCGCCTATATTGGAAGCAAAGGCTCGTAGACGTCAAAATGCACTGTAAGCTCCACTTCTCATTGGTATATTTTTCTTCATGTATTCACCACGAATAATCAATGTCATGGGACGAGGGGACTATCTAACGCTGACCACTGGGTCCTGGATTACTCGCGGGGGGCCTCTTGAGTAGGGAAAGTGACAAAAAACTCAGATTCTAGCAGCAACGTCAACTCTCCTAATGGCTCATGGTTTCACCGATTTCCCAATCTCGGGATATCACGGAACCCGCCTGATCATTGTGCCATTCTCGAGATAGATGGGAGTGGTTTCTGCTCCTTTGTATCACCCATCTATCCATCGTCGCTTGATCTGAGTTTGTATCGTTTGTCCAAAACTTCCCTGCATCCAAGCAATTCAATGGCCAACAGCCGTTTCCGAAAATGCTAAAATTCAATTTGGAAGGGCAGCTCAGACCGCTCGGGCAAAATGACACTTCTTGATCATCACGAGGGTCACGACGTGCACTGTTCTGCAATCTCTACTGAATATGATATGTTGTCTCCGGATCCATGATCAGCTCGAAACTTTGGAGTCAATGTGTAGCGATGCTTTTAACCCTACCATCAATGATCCCTATTTGAGTATTAATAAATTGTTTTCTCTTGGTGGGCTCTCTTCTCCACATACTTCGCCCCCATCGTCTTCGTTGGGCAAAGAAGATAGATACGCCAGGCAGGCTTCCTGAAAGAGAAGACATATCATAAAGCAGCCTGATTAAAATGGATGCACTCAAAGGTATGGTGATCCTACTTGGTTTCTTTTGGAGCCAAGGTATGTTCTGGACTCCTCTCTCAATATTATATATTTCACCTCTACCTCTCAGATCTGACATTCGCATCTGAATCCAGCGTGACGTTGTATCAATTTCACACATTCACATCAGAAGGACCAAGTGTTACAGCATGGGTAGTACCCCTTGGGACTGCAACTGACGGTGATTCAGCAACCCGAACAACGTATCGAGTTGAGGGTCTAGTGGAAACCACAGGATGGGTTACATTTGAAGATGGCTCGGCTGAGTTGCTCACCATAACGGCCACTGATATTGATGGTGGGGTACCTCTCAAATTTCAGCTGACATTGTTCAACTGTTCTCATTTCAAAATTCTATGCTCAGGCACTGCAGTTGTCTCCGCGTCTGGGTTCATAGAGTCCTATGGATCCAACCACAATGACTACATAGATTGTCAATTCACTGCTTCGGAAAGTGGCGAATGTGTCTATGGAGCAGTCATCAACGACACGTTCACGTCAACATGGGACGTTTTAACCGGGCAACCACGAATAGGAGTGTTTCCAATTTCAACCAGCTTCATAGCTCAGCCGGCTGCCATTGCTGTATCTAGCAGTCGCAATAATATTACCGCGGTTATCGTTGGATGCTCCGTTGCTGGGTTCATAGTCATCTGTATCTTTGTTTTTCTATTCTTATGGCGACGCCGCCACCGACAACAGCCACCACAAAAATCAAAATCCGATGCTGAGAATATATCACCATTGTGAGTACCGAACACTTCCCCTCTTCACGACATTGATTTTCTGCCACATCAGCGTAACAGAGGATGAAGTCAGCCAAATTCAGGTCCAGGGAAGTTCTGTTCCTGCATTGATTCAAGATAGTAAGTGGACCAAATGTTTTCACCAATCAACAGTAACTCATCAGTAGAAAGGTCCTAGTTCCGGGCGAGATGCGCAGCTTGAAGAGCTCGAAAATCTTCAAGCCTCACAGGTATCTTTGAATGCACTACGTACTGGATCTAACAGAGATTTCCACCAAGAGGAGTATATTCTTCAGCGAATCAATGCGATTCTAGAACGGCTCGAAAAATTGGAGCAAGGAGGGAATCCTCCTGACTATGTATCTCAGGTAGATAGTCAATCTCGAAGAAATACCAGAGCTGTCGCTGTCTGAGTTGCGCTATCATGGACTTTTTTTGGACAGTACTTACATATGTAGATATGCGACGAACAAATGCGACAAATGTCATACAGTTTCTTGGGGATTGACAATCAGTTTGACTCCACTAACTCCGCCATTCATGAATCTAGGCAGGGCATCAGGTACCGCAGTGAGTCCAGTGAGCATCTCAATGCGGTTGGGCTGAAGACTTCACTTTTAGTTGAGACCGCGCAGAGCAAGCTGCGCGCTTACCTTTATAATACCTTCCTTTACGAGCCTTGGCAGATTCTTCCACAATTCTTTCCCGAACTCCTTGTTAGGCTCGATATTGACAGAGGCAAACACCCCATATATCTTTCTCCCCGTTGCCTCGGCATCGTCTGGCTTTGGAGGAGCTGGACTAGCTGTAGCCATCTGTCCTCCATGAGCGAGGCATGCATATCCCGCTTCCATGGCGCCTTCTACCATGATACTAGCAACATAGACATTCTTGATGGGTAGGGAGGTGATCGTCTTAACAGTATCGAAAAGGTTGGAAATAGATACTTGAGTGCGGTCTATAACGTGAGTCGCACCGAGGGACTTTAAGTAATCGGAATGCTTGAGGGAGGCGTACGTAATAATAGTGCTGAACCCGAGGTATTTGTATATTTGAATAGCTGGACCAATCACAAAAACAATCAGTATCTGAACCTTCGTCCCCCATGGACGTACATACCGAATTGACCTACAGAGGTGCCTCCTCCGATGATAAGGGCAGCTTCTCCATCGAAATTAACCTTAGAATCAAAAGTGGGATTCAGTCCAGCCCCAATAGGGTTGACAGCCAACAAAGGGATCACTGCTGTAGCAAAAGTAAGAGGAATAGTGGCGGCTTCATTGTAACTGATATGAGGCGGGATCTATAAAGTACAAAATTAGAGGCCCAATTCACTGGGCATTTATCTATGCGGGACCGTTCAAATTGAACATACTTTTCCAATGTCAGGATTTGAAACGGACTTGAGGGTGTACTGCTGAAGTCCGCCATGAGCCATGGAATAATCGGCGGAGAAAAACCTTGAAATAAAGGAGATGAGCACAATAAAAATACTCTTTCGTTTCAGAAACTTACACTCGGTCGCCCTTAACGTATCCCTCCACCCCTTCTCCGACCTCCTCTACATCTCCAGCAACATCAAGGCCAAGGATAGTTGGGTACTTCACGTTCGGGATAATATCGCGCGCTTGTACTGCGGTATCAACCGGATTTAACCCACATGCAAGAACTTTAACCTGAATTTCACCGGCACCAGGCTTCGGAATCGGTATCGAGCTCAAAACAAACGGAGACTTGGGCTTTTCAAGAACGAGGGCTTTCTGCGACATGATGACAATATGGGCGGTCCTGTATTTTTTTAAACCTATATCCGGAAACAGATCGGATGAGTTACGCAGACAAGGACGACAGGACGGATATTCCACGGAGCTTTAGTACATCTCAACATCCATGACTTGAAAATATATTCAGGTGATTTTCAGCAGCTATTCCCGCTCGACGGATTTTTTTGCTAATTCCCGTGTGATGAGTACACTACATGATTTTGTCAGCCTCCTACCATGAGTATTGCCCTAAGACACCACTATGAGTATCCTTGAGAAGTAACATCAGCTTAGCGCCAGAGGAAATCCCATCATCATTGGTCCACTAAATTCGTCGATCTTATAATCCTCAGAGGCGCACGAATAAAAGTGCAAACGACTGAGGGCGAACCAAACAAGAAGTACACAAAAAGTTTACCTGAAATTTTCCCGCTCGTCCGAAACGTAGACGAGTGGGAGTACATATATCTAAAACATGAATAGCTTGTCCATGTGGAGGCTATAGCTTCGCCCTCCGATCGGGATTTTCTAACAGATCTGCCCCTCCCTAATCTTGTCCTGAATGATAACAATCATCTTCGGGCTTCCAGCAGCAGCAGCCCTTATTTGGAAGTTATGATGAACGGAAGTGAGTGTTTGTTAATGAATACTTCATCGCCGCGAGCTCGTCCCCCCCTCATGAGAGCACCACCCGTATATACATTACCAAAGTTCTCTCGACGAGAATGATCAACATTAGAGTTGACAACGTAGTCACCAGAAATATACCTCACATTAATGTTGCCTTGTGCTGGCTTATTGAAGACGTTCTCGAACGGATTGGTAGTTGCTGCTTGTGGCGATGAATCAGATTGCAGGCGAGGCAACTGAAATGAAGGGAGTGGCCTGAACGGCGAAGAAGTCGAAAGATTGACAAATGGGTTGTTCGATTGAAGCGAGTGAGAATGAGAAGCTAAGAAGACAGAGAAGAGTCACGGTAATGAATGAAATATGAGCCTGAAATCCATAAGGCTAACCTTCGCTCGATTCATAACTTTTCAAGTAGTCCATCGTATCATGGGTTTGACCTGTTTCGACGATAAGTGAGAATGAGAACATAGTTTCGATGCTCTCACCAAAGGATTCATTGTTGATGTCCACTGGTGAGCCGACCATTTCAGTTGTCTCAGGCAAGATTGCAGACGAAGACAAAACCGTGTCAGCACTTGAGGCTTCCCCCTTAGTCGGGCTTTGTGGAGTTTGACCTTGACCAGTGGCGTTAGATCGGATCAGATCCTGCAGTGACACCAGCGCTGAGCACACAGTTTCTTGTGAAGATATCTATCGGTATGTGATAAGGGTTCGGAGCAAGTAAGGATGAAGGGGTCGAAAATCAGACAATGTTTTCCTGCTGGGACGCCATTTTGAACACGGTTTCTCGTAAAGTAATGTTCGATTGAAGCTGAAGATAAGGCTTAACAGCTATGACAAATCTTTGGGTATTAATGCTTACCATGAACGCATCTAAGGCCTTCTTCAAGTGATCCTTGTAGTCCTGGATGACGTTCAAATCGGACCTCGAGGAAAGCACTCTTTGAAAAAAATTCCGGGAAATATGAGATTTGACAAAATCCTCAATTTCCTTGAGCATGCTGGGCGAACCCGATGACATGTCAAAAACACGTTTGAGATCGAATATTGAAACTCACTCGATGAACTTCTCAACATGTTGGTTCAGTGTAGGATCTTTCGAAAACGATTCAGATTCTTGTCCTTCTGTGGCAGGATTCGGATGCAGACGGTGGTACGTGTCAGCTACTGTGCTGGATAAGCTGACGACTGTGGAGGCAAGTTGCTTTAGTGAATCTTTGTTATCTTTTGCACTCTAAAGGTCTTTATCAGCCTGAAATCCAGATGCGAGAAACATAGTCGATCAACGTACCTGTATCGTATTACAAATGCTCGAGGTAATTGATGCAAGCGTTGCCAGATATGGGACGGGAGTGAATTGTGCCGCAGTAGCAAATATGGTAAGAGCATGGCCAGAGAAAAGTAAAGCTGCAGATGACACTGATGAAGTCGTTCGCCTTTGAATCATTCCGGTTGAATCATCGAGCGAGGACGATTCCTGAGAGTTGGGAGTGGCATTGACAACGCCGTGGTTTGAATTCTTGCGTCGTCGTTCGAACGTCCAACTTTGTCTGTTCCTTGGCCTAGTCGTCTCGATGCTATCCGCCTCTTCATTATAGTCAGCGGGAGATGGCTGCTCGACTCCCAAGCTTGACATTGTTTCTTTCGCCAGATGGGCTGTAATTGGGGAAATTCTCGGTAAGCAGGCTGGATTCCCAGGCTGAATAATGCTGTTAGCGCTAGTTTTAAGGTTCGCTACGGTTTATCCGAACAGTACGAACAAAAGCTCAACAGCGCTAAAAGAATCGAGACACTAAGTCTTGGCTCTAGTACTTGTGCTTAGGGCCGAGCCCCACGCATGGGTTGGCGCGCGCGGAGACTGTCCTTGTCAGCTGATTGGACACTAGGAGAGCCAAGCAAAGGTAGAGAGAAAGCGAGGTAGTACTAGAGGTAGTGAGTGGAGACAAGTCACATGGGTCGCGGATCTTATCTTATCTTCTCGCACAATTGAAATGCCGGCGGCATCCGGAAAAGAACGCCTGGCAGGGGTGGATGTACGGTGACTTATTCCATCACCACCAATAACCTACTATCCCACTTTTCGTCCAGGAATTTATTATCCTGGACTCTGGAGTCGACGAAAAGCAGTATTTTATGCTCATGATACTTGGTATTTCACTATACCCAGTTGTATAACTAGTTTTTTCTTTCTAATGAATTGGTGCGTAAATATTTTCGATTCAACGGTACCAAGTAATTCAAAGAAATTTTTGCATCCAGGCCCATGTCCTGCTCTGATAACCAGCGCACTACCTCTGCAGGCGTTGGATCTCCTCCTCATGACAATTTCCTACCTTCTTCGGAGACATCTCTTTCTATCGATAAAATCAAAAAATCACCCACGAAAAGTCACGATGAATACGAAGATGAAACCAGATTGGTGATAACTCCCGCGTCATATCCCTATCCTCATCATACGGAAGAACTTAGCCTTCCGTCACCGTCACGTACCCCTAGTCTGTCTCCTCATGGTGAGAATGACGAGAAAGACTTCGATTCCGACACCTCCCCCTTCAGGAAAACCGCGCCTCACTGCGTAAGCCCTGCAAGTCATATTGGCGGTGTTCTTGACTCGCCAGTCCTTCACATGCATCTCCGAGTACCTATTTCTCCTCCGCCTACGTTGCCTACGTTCACTGCGGACTTGCCGTCGAACGAAGAAGACCAAGCCAGTCCCCCGGATAACGTTTTCACACCCAGTTTATTGGAGCTGTACATGGGCGACCGTGGTCTGCATAGCCTTACGCTCGATCAGCCTGAATTGGCGCTGTGGAACGCTCATCTTTTATCACCTTTATCCCCGCAATCTACTGATGGGATTACTTATCTCTGTACGTCGCCGCAGTCGTCAGGCGGACACGGCGCTCTCAGTTCTTTCGAGGGTTCAGATAGGTTTACAGAACTGTTTCTACCCTTCGGCTTTGAACCTCTGGATCTAAATTCGCTGCTTCTCGACCAGGAAGCAATGCCGTCGACGATGTCTTCGACCCTAGATATGCTTGACGAAGCCAAATGTCCGTGGATGCCACATTCGCTATACTCTCCTTTGGACCACATTGACACTGTGAGATGTGCTCGAGAAACGACAACGCCACATTCCTCTGATTCTCAAAATTTATCACGTCCATTGCGCCGCCACCAAGCTCAGGATTGGGACCACGTTCAACGCCACCTTTCTTATCCTTCGCCTGAATTCTCTCCTGACCAACCTATGGAATCCGCACTCCCTCACCCTAGCTCGCCGTTGATACGACGCTACATCGAGCTCGACGATCTCAAGGATCGCGAGCATATTTACGACGGACTTTCTGCACTCGCAAGTGGCAGCAATCAGTCCGCGGAACATTTCAATTCCTATGATGACCACTATGACTACGAATACGACGCTGACGCCTTAGGCTCACAGTCTCCTTCGATGCGGAACTTCATGCTACCCGAATTAGAAGCAGATGCTGAAATGGAAATTACTTCTGATTCTGGATTAGGATTATCCCTCACGTCGTTGCCAACCTCGAGCGATCTGCTGACCTCCCCATCGTCATCGGTGCAATCATTGTCGACCCAGGCATGTTCATCTTCGGCCTCATCTAGTACTACCCTCTTGGAATTGCCTCAATGGGGGTCTGAGCCAGATACTTCAAAGTCTGCATCTCCAGTCGAACTGGGCATCTTCAAGTCAGATGATAATTTTGATTCCCATAATACCAAATTATCCAACTTCCTTCTACTTGACATGGATATCCATTCCTCCCCGCCGTCGCAGACCCACCCGCTTTACCCCGACCGGTTACCTTCTCCCAACACGCTTATAGAGTCGCTCGACTCTCGTTTATCTCATTTTCCCCTCGATTCGTCTTGCACGAATATGTTTTCAGATGCTGATTGCCCGGAATATAAGGTGCTCCGCGCTAACCCTGGGCTGTATCAGGACCTTCTCCAGCTTCTTGCCCTTCGCAGGAAAGCACAGACGGCAGAGAGGAATGCGAAGCGGAAAGAGCAGGAACTTGAGGCTGAAGTAGATATGATGAGAATCGGAAGGACAGTGTCCGACGCTAGGCTGCCTCCGCCATCCTTGGCAGTCGCTCAGGCAGAGAAAGCGGAGGCAAGAATCACGAAGAAGCGCGAAAAAGAGAGATGCAGAGAGATTGCTTCCATGGTGGTGTTAACTCTTTTTGGCGGCGGCGGAAACGGTACAGAGTCAAACGTGAAATCGTCTGGCGATGATGCTGCGGCAAATATCGACTCAATGGACTTTGGTCAAACTTCTTTGATGAAGACGGGCGCCCTGCAGTTCATGAAGGAATCGAATGAAAGGAAGAAGAAAAAGAAGAGGGTATCGCTCGTAAGCATGGCACAGCTAGTCGCTAGGATGATCTTACGGAGGAGAGAGAATTCCTGCTTGCCTTCGTCGTTTTCCGGTCCCGTCTCGCACCAGCCGTTGTTTTCACCGCCTGGTGTTGGACCGAGACACTATGCGAAGTCGCCGCTGTGGCAATCCACAACGATTGGTTATAATGAAGAGGTGCGGTGTGAAGATGTGAATATGGGCTTGGGGGTTGAGGGCGGAGTTGTTGAAGAAGATAAGGGAGAGATTGACAATGATGATCTAGGTGTTGGGCTGCGGTTGAAAGGTTTTGGTGATTTTGGGGATGGACCGGAATGGCCGATGATGTAGGCAAAATTGAGTGGATGGCCGGCGGAAAGTACTGGTGTGTTTCCTGTGAATCTTTTTTCCTTCTGCGCTTCCGTGCAGATCTTCTTTTTCACTTTCACTTCAGAGTTGTATGTACTCTCTTCCTCTTCATTTGCCCTGTGTATCATCCAATCGTCCCTGTGTCCACTTGCCACTCTCCACATATTCCACATTCACCTAGTTTTCTCTAGTGTTTTCTGGTTTTTTTTGGGTTTTGTACCTTTGGTCTTCTGCTTCTGTGTTTCTTTTTTTTCTTCATACATCCATCCATCTTGTTCTCGGAGTTACTTGTTGTACACTCTCTTCTCTTAGCATCGCATTTACTTTTTGCATTCTGCATCTACTCAAATATCTGTCTATCGATGCTTTGCTCTGCGTTTACTAGGCTGCAATTATTTAGTCGGCGTTACTGTTCACCAGGCTCGTCTCCGAAAAGTCCAAGTCTTCGCATCCAAAATGCAGACTCTTTACCGAATACATTTGTATATATATATCACTTTTGTTCCTTCCCTCATGTCGAGCTTCCCTGGATTGGAATCTTCTTTTGCGTATTTTTTTTCCCTCTCTCTCTCTTGCTGCTCCCGATACCGAAAATAAACAAGACAGTACTCTGTACATCACACCACTCAATTAACATGAATGCTTCCGAGATCTGCTAGAAACTAAGCAACAAGATAATTCGAGCGAGAATGTCAGGTTGCAAACATTCACTCTTGCAGATACTCTGGGGATTGAGTGCGCTTTTGTCTCAACTCAACTCGACTCAGTCTTCTTGAACAATAAAATGGAAGAATGTATTAGGAGAATGATATTCTGGGTCTCGATATGAGCTTGTCTGGATGAAGGTCAAGAATTTTTGGGTAAGAAGTTGAATTACTCCCTTGTGCTTCCGAGACCTCTACATCTGTACTTCAGAGTCTCTTAGTGGTTGACGTGGTATTCAGGCCCGTCGTCGGCTCTAATGCAGGAAAGGTTACAACGGCTAAAACTTCAGGGACGGTCGCGTTCAAGATTAAATCAAATGTGCTCGTATAAAATCACCTAGAAATTAGTGCCCCACCAAAGCAGAGACCTTTTGTAGTAGTGTTATGAACTAGGGGTGAGGATATTAAGGAAATTCAAGGGGGGCAAGGTTCGGGCGAATAACTGGTGTTGATTCGACGACCTCTCTCTACCTAAAGTACATGATTAAATACAGAAAGAAAAAGGAGGAAGTAATCGAACGATCTTCGAATTTGTATTGCGGTCTCTGAGTATCGTACGGAGGTCTAAGACGCGGTAGGCAATTTAGGTGCATGAGTTTCGGGAGTATCGGAAAGGGCTTTCCTTCAATAAGAGCCAAAAGTGACTTGCAATTCCTAGAGGTGGAATCCTTGGTTTTTTGAATACTGATGAATGAAATTCTGGTTCCTGTATGGACGCATGTGTCATTTAACACTCTCACCATTCCGGAAATGACCAACATCAATACACCCAAAGAAGCATTTCATTTGTTGTCAAAGGCAGGACGAAGAGCCCGGTCAGTTCAGTTGAGGCTCGGACTCCTGTATCTGGTGTTATAGATTAAAGATAAGGACAGATTGATACTGCAACTGGAGTCTGGTAGTAGATCCGCACAACCAGTCATCAGGAAAACCCCAAAATTCAAAATATGACACAATTGAACGGATTTTGACATTTTCGTAATATTATGGCACATTATTGCATATTGTTCCGTATTTTGCCACACCATAAAATATCCCGCAAGCAATTTGAACGAAGTTCAACAAACTTTGGCGAGCTACAGTGGTCGATATAAACTATGAATTTGAAGCAAAAAACTGGTACATATGCCTATCACTATCTGAGTTTACCAAGAACGACGGGCAATCATCTAATACAGAGCTGCTCCTCCATTCGCGATTTGCCACTGGACCAAATCTCGGTAACAAGTGGACACTTCGCAGGAACCTGACAATGTCAACTACGCTGGCGAGGCGACCACCTTCCACATTGGAGCGAGATACTTTGTGTAAGCCATGGTTAGCATCTCGTTCCAGAAATGGAGTGAACCATTCTATGTATGCCAGAAAGCGCGGCCGATCCTGAGTAGGTACATCACAAAACAACGTGTCTGCAGCCTTTGGAGGAAGTGTAAACACAATCCTGACCTGAGCGACTCGAGTATCTGCACAGTATACCTCCAAAATTAGAGTCCATTGAAGTTGGATTTCAATTGTATCATTGACTTACCTTGACGAATATCCAGAGGAACAGAACTGGAGTCAGATCCATTAACAAGGACCGTGTCAAACCGACCCGGAACAGTGCACCCATAATTACCCTTACGCGAAGGTTGTACATGGATGGAATCAGCTGTAGAGGATCTACCCGTGAAGACATCTTGGCAGATATACTTGATTCGATGGTACGATGACACATGAGAGACACCAAGGAAGAGTCCTGATGCTGCATCATCAAGTCGTGCACCCGAGAGGTTTGGTCGTTGTAACTGAATCACAAAACGGGCCAGCGCCGCTTTGAAAAAAGTTGCGCCATACATCTGTACAACGTCACTAATTTTGACCGTGTATACTGAGGGATGCTTGGCCATTTTGATGGTCCTGGTGAGATTAAACCCAGGTGGAATCCAATGAGA
>MU790822.1:0-29835 GCA_027886635.1 Lentinula boryana | reverse complement strand
CCCTGCGCACCATCAAACGCTTTGAAACGCACTTAAAATTATGGTAATCGTACAAGTATTGGTCGAGTTATCGATCCCCGAAATTTGGTGCTCAATTGATGTAGAAACGTTGTCGTGCGAACTATTATGCAAACGACAATAATGGTAACGCCGTTTATCATTAAAATACAAAAGGTCATATTGGCGTGGGAAAACCTTTAGTCTCCTGATATGAATTCTGCACAAAAATCCCAGAGTCGCGCTTAATCAATCCAGTTTACTTCGGCCATTCTCAACTGTACACGGTACACAAGAGGCATGTTAGGTCACATTGTTATTCAGCACCTTGGAGTCTTCTTCTCTCACTTTTGCTATTCTCGTGGAACCTGCATCTCTAACTCTACCGCTTCTCATCCATCTCCGTAACCAAAGCGTCTAGATTTTGGTTTGTTACAAATTGTACAGATGTATTATTGAAGGCACCAGGCCAGTCGGGCGATGTTGGTAACGGAATGGAAGTTACATTTGGAGCTGGATGGGATGTTGAGAATTGAACTTTGAAGGCGAACTATTCACAACCGCTTACCAATCTTGAGTAAATGAGGGGCTCTAATTTCCAACGTTCGAATGGAGTTGCTATGTTTGTAATTCATTTGAAGAAAGAAAACCAGAAAGCGGATAGATGCTCACTTTTGTATATAGTCATCAAAATGATTGCATATGAAGATGATACTCCGTAGACGTTCCAAAGACCAATTGGCAGTCAACATGCTCTCGTAGAGAGTCAAATCGCAATGAGGCATGAAGAGAATCGTTGTTCCCTCTTCTTCTACTGCACTCTTGTGTAGTAAATGCGTTTCCTAGCGAGCCGTACGAACAACCAAGGAAAGAAGGTAATTAAATAACTAGAAATAGACGCGAAAAGCACGTACTGAAGAATCGGAGCTTTCACAATCCAAAACCCGCATCCCAAGTCGTACTAATAAGTCTTTATCTTCATTGGTAAACACTGGGTCGTATATAGATATTCTGGTGTATTCCTACTTTGATGAGTGATCAGTTGAGCCAGAGGGAAGAGACAAAGGACAAACAATATCAAAAGCATCGCAGGTTCTGAGAAGGAACGCCAACTGAGCTCGAGCATTGTCTGAAGTTTCCGGACTTCCTAATCCTAGGCATTTCACATTGTACAGGTCTCTTTGGCTTGCACTTGCTAATGGTACTTGCGCGCGATTTTTCAAGCACGACTTCAGAATCTCTGATCCAAAATGAAGGTCAGCCTAGACTTTCAACTAAAGAAATAATATTCACGAATGCAACTGTCGAGCCAAGCGAGATCTAGTTTGTCTTGCACAAGCTGAAGTCGAGAAGAGAGAGGCTGTTTCTGGTGTTGTTTATGATGATGGCGCTGCTTTCTACGTGAAGAGGATGGAGAGGAGGAGAGCCATACATCGTTCTTGGTGGTAAATGTCATCAAACCAACGGGCGCCAATTCGGGCGCCAAATTGCTGATGTTGTATTGAAGATCAATGGATCTCAAGCGACAAACTCATATCTGTGTCATACGTATCAGCTCCCTGCCTCAATCTATGTACACATTTACATTTTTACTGAACGTAGCTCACACTCGGGTGCGTACAAATTGCTCGAGGATAGCGACTCGTCCTCAGGTCCATTTTTTTCGCGTAACTCTGGCTTAAATGACAATCGTGCTCCGAGTTCAAAATGTCAAGCATGGCCTTTTCATCGTATTTTTGTGGCTCTTCTCGAAACATTTCATATTCTGCCGCTAAAGGTCACATCTAAACGCTCGACGACGATCCCCTTTGCCAGTAAGTACATGCACCGCATCACACCTCTCGGAAGGCTTTTCGTCGGCCGCAGCATCCGAATAATTAGACGATCCTGCTCCTAGTTCTGTATTACATAGGTGAGGATGAGATGGTGGTGGGGTAGACAGGTAGAGTAGAAGAGATGTTGCCTCTTCCATGATATTCAGATAGGATTTGAACAATTATTCATATCGTATATTCGAATGCTCACCTCACAAATCTTCAGGTTTAAAGACGGCTGAATTTCACAAAGCCAACTATTATTTCTACTATTGTGCTATATTATGAACATTGGTGACTGTAGCTAATGATCTAAATCACTAACAAATCGCCATTAACGTTGAACATCAAATAACTTAACACTCTGGCTACAGAAGTAGGCGGCAGCGTAGAGGAAGAGGGTCATGTATTTACGAACTTATGAGAATTTTTCATTGCTTTTCAAATCATTTTAGGCGGGTAGTTTACATACAAGCAACCATATACCAACTATATCCAGATATTCGAGTCGAACACTTTCATAAAACTCTCATCAGTTATCACCTCTAAAAAGCCTCGAACTTCGTGCTCGAGGGACATCCCTCTTAGATGACTTTGACGGAGGAGTCCACTCAGCAAGCCACGTCTTCATGAACGCCAACGCTTTGGTTTGTACCGCGCGCACAGTCGGATCCACATTTCCAGAAGCAGTCGAGAGGTCCGAACAATGGAACCCGTCTCCGATGGCGATAGGTTGAGTTTCAGTGCTTGGAACGTCCACGCCGTCTGCGGAAACTGTCGCTTCTCTCCATGGGTCACCTGTGTTCGAGAGTAGAGTAAGGGAGAGTCAGGCATAGAGTCAAGAGTGAGTTGAACTTCACTGACGTTGTCCATTGGCGAAGAACAGCCGGTCGATGCTCACATTCCAACCAGTGTATACCTTGTCCACAGTGGCAACGCCAGCGGCCATTGGAACGTCCGCAGAAGAGGCGAATACGTCTGGGAACATTAATACACACTGACGCTGCCAGTCACAAAAGTGATCAACTCTCTAGATTAGATCTGTCCGAGACAATGCAGACTCACAATGTCGTAGGGCGGCTGCACAAGTCGAGTTACAATTGCCGGTACATCTTCAGGTGGTCCTTCCTATCAAGTCAAAAAGTTCAAACTGATAACAGAATTCTCTACGGTCTGCTCGGTTTCACTTACCTGGAGGAAACCGACTTCATTGCAACTGCAATATCTTATTCAGAATTCTCTGTAACACATGCTGCAATCAAGTCACGTACACGATCCAAGTCCAAGATCGACCGGCATTATCCAATGCGATATCAGTGTAGACGGCTGAATCAGGATTGTAGGAGCCCAAGCAATCGCTGGAATGATCTCAAGTCGGTATTGTATCAGCACAGACAGACTTGTGGCTCTTACACAACATCATCTCCACCGCAAACTTAAAACCAAACTTAATTAGACACTTTGGCAAAAGGGAGGTAATCGACTGGACTCACGAGAATCAAGGTAAGTCTCGTTCCAAAAGGAACCCCATGCAGTGAGTGCATGGTCCAGGCCCCATCCTGTAGCAGGGGCGTTTACGCCATTCTTGACCTCCAACGCATCACAGAAATCGAAGAACGTAGCTCCAGGACCTGACGTAGGCGACAACGACTGCCAGTCCCAGAGATTGTTACGAACTAGATAGTAGAATCAGAAAATCTGTGAAAAAAATTCTGTGTCGAATCTCACGTACGAGCTAAATCAAGCCATGGTGTTTCAGAAAGAGTTAAACAATTTATGGTCAAATGGTATAATACGCACATCCAGCGACATCGTCCAAATGGGTCATCTCACCCAACCCCCAGTTATCTTTGAGAACTTGAATCGCAGTGGCATCATTACCAGAAAAGACCTCGTCAACGTGCGCAATGACAGCTTCGACATCCGCGGAGCAGTTTGCTGGCATGAACTGGCGAATAGGTTCAAAGTATCCCCAGTAATCTCTACAACAACACAGTTGGTTGACTTGAATAGGAGTCAATGTAATCGACTTACAGAATTGCTTCAACGACTGCTGAAGAAGCGTATCCTGCCCAAAATACATCTGGTTTGCTGTGACACAGATTAAAACTGACAGCAGTTCAAGAAAGTTTCATGATACTTGCTTGACCATAGTCCAACTAGTCAGAGCTCCTGAATAGCTCCCGCCAACCAAAACCTATAAGCATCTCTCAATCTATTGTTCAACGATCACTGGAGAATCTTAGTTACCCAAGGAGCCGTTGCAGGGGATAAGTTTGCACCTTGACAATACAAGAGGATTAACTTCCTCGAACCACTTGATATTTAACATTAGGTTCGGAAAAGACGTACCATTCGGCATAGGAAGCACAACAGTGTTCGCGAAATATTCTAGGTCGTCTATAGCCTGCTGAATCGTGTGAAGCTTCAGGTTCTTGCCAGACAGATTCGGTACAGGGTTGCTGAGACCATAGAAACGATGCTCAAGTACGATGGTTGCACCACTTTGCTGTTGTGCGATTTGTCCGTTGATGGTTACGTTCGTGAGGTATCCGGTGTAGGCTGAAGTTGTGAGCGACGAAGATGTAGAGGAGAAGGATGATTTGTCAGGATGAGGATAGGGGCGTCAAGAAGGAGAAACGTACGTGCAGCATTGGCTTCTCCTGGAGTAAAAAGGATGATCGGTCCTGAAAATTCAAGCTATAATTTGAGCCTTAGATATATTTCTGAATACTAGGGACGTACCGCCTGCCAGAAAGGTCAGTAAATTCAGTAATCATACTCAAGACATAGACGGAATAACAGACCAGTCTCATACCACTCATACGTATGCCAGTATCGCTGTTGGAAAGTTCCCAAAGACGGATTGTTATGATCAATCTGAGCATGAGCATCGTATCAGCAGATGTAAAGCCTCGATCCGCGAAGTCAGGTGTCATACGTACCAACTGGTTAAAAATGTATGTGGTATCTAAAAGAAGAATTTCCCGAGGTTAGTTCGTCCTGTCTCTCGATGATGGCTTGCGGCACTCACTATACGGGGGAAGTTGTGTACCATTTCGGCTAACAACAGGCCCCTCGCTCAAGGCGTCTTCAGGAATAGGCGCAATCGGAGCTGCACGATCCAGCATGCCATTGGGTCGAAGAGCCACTGCAATCTCCATGCAGAGGGCCAGAGAGCCGAGTATGCTTGATAGCAGTAGCATGTTGAGCTAATTGCGAGTCCTAGTCGCGATAAGTGAGGTCGGGGAGAAGGAGCTGGTACTGTCGGACAGATGATAGCTGCTATAACTGGCCTTTATATACTCGGGCTGAGCGGATCGTCAGAAGCAACTTGTGCCGCGCGGCGAAGGGGTCAAGCCCATGCGGAGCGCGAAGCATGAAAAGACGTAGTCAATAGACCTTTATCTTTTGAACGATTGAACGACGAAGGTTCATACGAAAGCGCTTGATGGGATCATGAAGAGCATATGAAAAGATGAAGAGAAAGAAGATTGAAGCATAGGACAGTTTCTGCATAGGAATGCCGGTTCCGAGGATTAGTATAGACAAAGAGTGCCTCAAATAGCTCTGCAAAGGAGCACATGAACGCTGAGCTCACTTGACGTTGGACGACCTGGGATGTACATGTGAAGCCATGCGGGCGCTTACCCTCTCATTTCTTCCTATGTAATATGCACCCACGACGAACCGAGGAACCGAGTCCCGACCGAGTAACTACACATTTTTTCACGTATTTTGGCCACTACTGCTGGAAAACCAGCCTTCCACGAAATACACCCAAAGGAAAGTCACACAAAAATGAATAGTGAGGCTGATCCAGAATGTAATTTATTATTATCTTTGTACTTTTCAATGCTGGAACGGACATCGATATATGCGTTTGGATTTTCAGAGGAGCGATTCTTACCCTTCAGCACATAAATCGGTGCTAACAAGTTTGGAGGACATTACAAGAGAGAGTACAGATAATATTTGCTTAGATATAAAACTATCCTGATGAGATTTAGGTATAGATGTGTGGTAGATGGTGGATGGAAAGATGCGTGTAAGTCATAACTGTCGTAACGAATCATCAATCGAACATCCGACTAGTAGGTCGTCCCCCAGCAGGCGCTCCGTCTAGGAAGATCTTGCTCAGTGGACGGGCGGTAGCTGGCCGAGCACGTCGTTTTCCATCTCGCATGCTACGAATAGCCTGATCGAGATCACCGCGACCGACTGACTTGCCCATCGAGCTTTGCGATCCTGGAGCGAGAAGTGCTGCTGGAGACTGTAACTTGATTGTCTGAACCCAGAGGTCAGATATATCGACAGGGGATTAAATACGAATGAATATACCGGTTCCGAAGCTGCCTTTTCCAGCGCCACGGTTATCTCAGGTTGAGGCAACGTAAGCTCTAGTTTCCGTTGATACTCGTGCACTTCCAGCGAGCATTTCTATAGCAGTAATTTGAGTTGGCAAATAAGACTGGAAGAAATTAATGCATGTATTTACCTGGAGAGAAGACGAGAAAGATAATATGAGGCCAAAGAAATCTTCCGATTTCGGGGCTTCAGGGGAATCGGGATTCTCTCCGAAATATGCAAGCAACGATCGTAAACCGGTGTCTACAGTGACCGCCATAGTCTGGAGTGCTTCCACGCTTGGATTCGCTTGCGAGATGAACGGCTACACGAGATAAGATTCCAGTTCAAAACATTGGAAAGAAAAAACAGACTCGCCTGCATGATGGTCACAAATTTATCGTTTGGTGGCAAATTGTGAAGCTTTTTCAGTTCGTTCGTCTCAATCTTCACCTGATTTAGGCCACCGACAAGGGAGTTCACCGCTTGAACTGTGGTCTGGACTGACGCTAGTTTCAAGTCGTTGTCAACCATTAGATGACAGAGCATTCAAAGTGGAACCAACCTCGAGCCGCAGCTTCCAAGTGAGGCATATCTTCAACGAATGTAAGGAGTGAGGGATCTGTCCGAAGTAACACCTTCGCAAGATAATGCAAAAGTGTTGGGCATTCAGCTCCACCCCTCACAGTCTTTGTCTCCTTCATCTACGAAGCATGGTTGAAACAAAGGATATACAGGAATTGGAACATGTATCTACCTTTGTTAAAGCGTCCATTTGGAATCCTCGAGCACCACCACGGAAGGAAGACCCATTCAACGCGTTTCCAACAGCAAGCACTACCTAATTATGACAGATCATTAGAAAATGCCAACAACTCGATATAAGACTCACATTCAGAACGCGTTTGAATTTCTGAGAGTTGCGCAACTGAATGCACGCGGTTCGCAAAATATCCAGCTCCGGACGGAGTTCTTCCATCTCAAGATCCAATCTTCGTCGGAAGAGCATGCATTCAAGGCGTTCCGAGAGTCGAGGAATGGTGATGATCTGTTACACGCAGCATACGTCTTGATACCATGACAAAAGATAACAAGGGAAATGGAACGCACTTGGGCGAAATATTGATCTGCTATCGCGAGTTTGCTGACGTCGTTGAAGTCCTGAATGCGCATGACCTAGTGTATATATAACATTAGAAACGGAAGACAGATTATGGGAATGCATCTTATGATAACGTACCTCGTCAGAAGTCGGAAGCTGTTTACTGATCGCCCTCAAATCGTCTGTAGATAATTTTTGATCATCCAGCCTCAATAATGCTTCCCGAATCTCGGGTAACTTGAGCTTGATGCGTGAAAGCATGATAGCTAACAGAAAGAATTATCAGTGTGTTGGTACAGATATAGAATAAAATAGAACACTCCTACCGATGTTATTTGCCCGAGTAATATCCAGCAACGTCGTGACGGCCTGCCTCTTAGATGAACTGTACGGTGTCTGTGAAGCCTTTTCCATCGTTCCTATTGCAGGGGAGTTGTCAATAGAAAACGTCGCTTCCAAATCCGTCAAGTCAAACTGAGAATCAAAGGCAATGTCCTTCCAGATGGAAGCTTCTACCGCGGAGGACGCAAGCTTGGTCCAGAAAAAAGGTTTTAATCTCTTCGCGGGTTTGGTAGGCTTGCGAGAAGACATTCTAAAGGCGGTCGGGGGTGGTGGCGGTGGCGGTGGTCCTCCGCCCAGCAAAGGAGGTGGCGGCGGAGGAGGAGGAGGAGGACCGCCACGTCCAGATGGTGGCGGCGGTGGCGGTGGAGGAGGAGGAGGAAGAGAAGAAGAGGGCGGTGACTGTGATCCACTAGTCGAGATTGGCAAAGGTAGTGTAGGAGGAGGAGGAGGAGGCGGAGGAGGAGGCGGAGGAGGCGGAGGAGAAGAAAGGGAAGGTAATTGCGGTGAAGGCGGAGAAGAAAGTAGAAGAGATTTTGCGCTCATCGCAGGCGGAAACGGTGACTGAGAGGCGGACGAGGTAGAAGAATCACGAGAAGGAGGCAGCGGAGGAGGTGGAGGAGGTGGAGTTGGAGGGTGTGATGCTCTCAGAGACAATTTCGAAAGCGGCATAGAACCGTCTCTCACTTTCGATGGCGGCGGAGGAGGAGGAGATCGTATCTTAAATTCTTTCTCCGTCTTCGGTTTCGCTGCGAGCTGAGCTTTCAATTCGTTCACTTCCGTAACTAACGAGGTAATCTGGCTGTCCTTGAGTTCCAAGAGTTGTATTGACCGAGCAGCCATTTGTTCAGGATCCATATCTCCTGTATCTCGTTCTTCGCGTGACTTGAATCGACTCCATACCGCTTCAAGAGCGCGTTTGAGGTATCGGATGTGTTGATCTTTTACTTTGGTATTTGCAGTCAGTTCTGCCAGCTTGAACGCATGATGAGCATGTTAAACATCAGATCACAGTTGGAACAGACTAACTTCAGCTCTCAGTTCGTCTATTTGAGTGTTAAGGTTATGCCATTTGACGCGATCGCGTTCTCTCCTTGCCTTTTCTTCCTGTAATTTAATCATGCCAGGTTCAGTATACAAGCCCAAGAATTCAGCCAGCAACATACTGCTTCACCAGGAAGTCGAGATCGTAGCTGGTCAAGTTCAGATTGTAGCTTCCGGACCTCCTTCTCTTTAGCAATCACACGTTGAACGAAACCTTGTACCTACATGACAGATTTCAACGAGAGATCTAAGAAAGTCTTGAAGCTTTATAACTCACCTCTGGGCCAACTTTTTTTGGCTGAGAAGGCGATGCTATAGGAAGAGATTTGTAAGTGTCAATTTCCGCCGTTTGTTCGTCAATCTCTTTCTGCAGTTGTGTTCTCTAACATAATTTATTCACAAAACATATCAGGCGTCGGATATAGATCACCCACCTCTTGTAAAAGCTCCTCAACCTGTTTCCTTAATTGCGAAGCCTCTTCCTTAACAGTAACGGCACTTGTCTGTTTATCCTCCGACACTACTTTGACGTCTATCGCTTGACCAGTGATGTTCTCCACAGATTCAGTGAACCGTTTCATGAAGAGATGCCAGTCGTCGTCACTAAGAAATGAGAACGCAATGAATTTGTGAAGAGGATTTTAGTTGAAGTTGTGAACAAACTGACAAACTATCGAGTAATGAAGCCTGCTGTACAAAATGGTCTAGCACATTGAGTAAATCGGTTTTGAGTTGTCTGACCAACTCATCATCAGTCCTATTTTTTGCTTGACAAAGGAAAAGTAGAGACCCACATTCCAATATCCCTCTCTAACAACTGGCCATAATGATTCAACACATTCACCATTATAGGGTACAACTCCCCATGCTGCTTCGCCAGCCGTATTATATCCTCCAACAACGCATTTAATGCACTCTCCGGACTTTCCGACCTCGATCCCAAACTGAAATTCGTACGGCTTTCTTCATGATTTGTGTCGGCCATCTGAGATAATACCCCTTGTACGCGTTCGCGCATCGTCTCTTCGTCTTCGCATTTTTCTTCTGTGTAATAGTCGAGTTGTTTCATGAGATCGTCAGGAGGTCCAAGGTAGCGGAGGGCCTGGGGGAGAGATTGTGCCGACACACACAGATTGGGAAGGAAAAATCAGGTTCCCAGCAAGTCGACGAGTTGAGAGATGAGTATGACTTACCACTATAGCTTCATTAAGCCCTCTCCTTCCGTACTCCTCCCTCAACATAATCCTATCTTCCACAGTCCCAGTAGCAGTCGCGATAGCATTCAACAACAACATCGCTGCATTCCTCGCTTCCCAAACATCTGCTTCTTCGTATCCATACCCGAAATGCTCCGTAGACGCAGCGTCTCCAGCGTTGTTCAATTCGGACAATTTCAAAGTTGAAATAATCGTCTCGAACCGAAACTCTTCTGCAAACGCTATTCGATAATCTGCCAAAGCAGACTGGGCTGCGCGGAAACCTTCTGGGTTGGAGAGGAGGCAGAAGCCAACAAAAATATAAGAAACTAGAGCACGAACTTTGGGAGAGGGTGAAGAAAGGGCATAGGCAATGTGAGTGATTAGGATAGGAGATTGGAAAGCTTTGTTGAGGCCGACCTAAATAACAGAGTCGGTCAGCAGAGTGAACGAGAAGAGGAAAATGATCTCACGTCAGTGTTCAAAAGAGCTCTGAAACATTTTGCCGTCTCCAGCAACGTCGAGGCATCCGTCTCGCTCAACACCCTACTCTTCGGTCCCTTGCCAACGAAATCGACCAGAAGAACGTCAAGCTGATCCATGCCCCTTTCCACTTCAATAAACTCCTGCACCCATACCAAGTTTGCCGTCGAGAGCTGGACCCGCAAACCGAGCACCAGAGCTTGTAGCCTATCGCCTCTGAGTTTACCAGATTTCAGCTGGTCGACATACCACTTGGCTGACTTGGTCTTCTTCTTGTCGCCATCAGAGGAATATTTGTCGCTCTTGTCTCCACCGGAAAGCATCCACAATGAGGACCAAAGACTACCTGTGCTCTGAGAAGTGACAGGTTCAGGATGTGATTCGGTCGCGGTGACAGGATTGGTTGTCATCTGAGTCTGTGGCGAATCGGCCGCGGTGGCTTGATCGAGGGTTTCCTCCAAAGAGGTGCTATTCCAGGAACTTAGAGAAAGTCTGCGCATGACAGAATCACCGGTGAGATGTGGAACGAGGCGAGGGATCAGACCGCCGCCTGAGGATGGACCAAACGTCTGATTTCGCGTAGGTGATGACTTGGGCGATGAGGAGTGTATGAGATGTTGATTCTGCTTGACAAGGAATTTCTTCTTCTCGGGCGATAGAGCTTGAATATTTGCACGTTTGTCCCCCGTGAAACCCAATTTGTCCTAGTGTGTTAACAATTTAGAGAAGAGCATTCAAAACTGCAAGCAATCACTGACAAGCATGTCATTGAACCCATTCTCGTCGAGATCAGATTCATCTTCTGTGTTCGAAGCAGAAGAGTCCTTCGGGCTACCTCCGGTGTGCTGTTCAAACAGCCGAGGTTCACTAACGACACTTTTCCTCTTTCCCGGTGGTGTGATAATGCTTTGATGCGGTGCTTCCGCGGATTGCGATAACCAACCTGTGAATAGAGTAGATAGTCGATTGCTACCTGTCCATTCACTAGAACTGGAAAGAGATTTGTTTTCTGAAGACGCCAGGTTGTTTACTTTGGCTGTTCCTTCCCCTTCCCCTTCTTCTTCCTCATCGTCTTCGCCTTCTTCATCAGATTCCTGTAACGAAGCAAGTCGTCTGATGGTAGACTGTGAGGGCTCAAGAGATTTCATCGACGCTGTCCGTGTTCTCTCACGCCGGAACCATTCGTCTGGGATACATATTCGAAAAGTCCGGGTAGCATTGGAAGAGAAGGGATTCGGGATGAAGGAAAATTCAACAGTGCTATATATGAGCGAATCTTTTGGTAATCTAGAAGACTCTTGTCGACGAATGAGAATCAGGTAAAGAGAAAATATAAAGGTAACATACTCTCAGAAGACCCATCTGTCCAGACTTCCTCCAGGACATACTCCAATGGACCTCCGCCAGGAATAGGAATTGATAGAGCCAACCCGAGTTCATCTATAACCTGTGAGATAACAGTAGAGACCAACGTCTGTCGTGATATGAAGCATTTGTAAACGAAAGAGTCGTGAATTTCAGGCAAGCGCAGAAAGTTTAAGTTGAGTGTCAAGTACGCATTCAACGAAACCAACCGCAAAAGTGGCTGTTGCATATGTCCAGTCATTGGGAATGTTGAAAATGTCCTCAGTGACGAGTTATCTGGAGCAGCAGCATTCAAAAGAGATTCGATGGGTTCCGATGATTTGACCAGGCCTGCAGTAGAGAATTGCTTGGTAGCTGTCTCTGACTTCGAAGGACGTAGACTTACCGTCCCCAAGTGTTTCGAGTTCCTGTTCTTCCCACCTTCTTCCCTTTCTTTCGAACCTTAGTCTTTGCAATGCCCAGCCTTGGTCTTCCAAGTCTCCGAGTATATCATTCTTCACATCCGACGTCTCTAGCAGCTTGTTCAGAACGTCCCGCGCCGTAGCATCATGGTCTACTTCGGCGAATTGCAAATCTCCGTTGACGAGTACGATTGGGACAATCAAGAGTGGCTGGCCAGTCATGATGAGATTAAAATTAGTCGATGAATATTAATTGATATGGAACATGGGCCACCGAGGAAGATTTGGGTAATGATCTCGTACCCAGATGTTATATGACGCGGACCGTTCTACCGCGATAAATACAACTGTAAACAATTCAACATATAAGTATAAGAACAGACCTGCGTCTTATTGCCTTGTTTATTGATTAGTACTTCAGGTAGCTATGCTTTGTATTCTTTTACTTTGCTCTTGTTCCATACACACAGCATACTAAGAGTGTCACCAAATAACTTCACCAATATCTCATTAGTCAGTTGAGTACTTTGCTCCACACCCTTTCCACACCTTCAAAGTGCGGGATGACGAAAGCCATGTACACGTATAACAAAGTTAATATATATACTAGGAATAACAGTTAGTTGAATGAAAGACATAGTATGAAGAATATGAAGACACACAGTAAAGGTGGCAACAAAGTAGAGACAGAAGGTGAAGGTAGGAGATAAGTATTTCCAATACGAAGCGAAGAAAGTAGATGAAATAAAAATGAAACAAATACTACAAAAAGGAAACGTCAAGGCTACACATACGCAGCCGTTACCTCCAATACGAGCCCCAGCCAAAACCTTATGTATATGGATCTCGTCTACAGCCCAAGTCTTCAGTCATCCAAGATCCAGTGCTCACTAGAGAAGTTCTCATGGATCAAAGCGAGTTATCGCAATCATACGTTGAATACAATCAATACAGATACAGACACTCGAAATCAATAATCAAACAGAAAAAAGAATTCCCAATCAGCATACTTTTACACTCACGAAGGAAACTCAGAAGATCCTTCCGTATCGACAGAAGGATGAACCATATAATACACTCGCATATTTTCCCCTTCCGTCCCAGAGAAACCACTTTCAGGTAAAGTGTCTTGTACATCTCCCCTAACCTCCATAAGGTAGTTTTCCTACGTGGGAGTTTCAATATTATGTGCTAGAACAAGCAAACTTTCGAACTTCTCACCTTTACCAGTTTCCTCAACATCTTCGTTATGAGCTCCTTCTCATACTCGATATCCTCGATATCCTGCATCTCTTCCTCTTTGGTCTCCAGATACCAATCAATGAGGTCGTCTCGATCAAGACCTGGATGTGCGTCGCGCTCGAATTTATTAAGATGATAAATAATAAGGCTTTTCAAAGTGATGTACTTGTCATGGGAGATGATCATACGTCGCTTAGTCGACGAAGAAGCGGCAGGAGCCTGGTCGGTATGTGAAGACGGACCAGCACCAACGACAGTGGAAGATGTCTGCTCTACAGCAGTGGAAGATTGACCACCCTGCAAATGTTGACTTTCCTCAGACTGGTCGATACTAGACATCTCGACGTCCTGGGATTCTTCGACAGCATCAGTAGACGGGTTCTGAGCTGCAGGTCGTTCTCGTTCGCCTTCTAGTTCCTCTTCGTCAAAGTCGATATCGTCCTGTTCGACGTGAATGATTGACTGGCGAAGGAGAGTATACGCTTCTCGGACATAGACCGGTGTGATCTGAGAATTACTTTTTGAGTTGTGGATTATGTTTGTGAAGATTACAATACCTCTGAAGTACAGTTAGCTCTAGCGATAGCCTCACTCAATCGAATCATGCTCTCCAATTGTCGGACGGTGATACGGTAAGAGTTGCGACCAACACCAGATGCATCGTCCTGACGAAGCATGCGATATTTTTCGACAAGAACGTCTGCAGCCTCCGGGGTAAGCTATCGAGGCACCACTCAGTAAACGGCTGGTATAACCCGGCCAGGAGAGACATACCTTGGGATTGAACGTTCTAGCATATCGGATATACCTCTGCAATGTTTCCGTGCTGAATTCAGGGTTGATCGCTTCATCCTGATACCGATGCACATTGACAATATGCTCTGCGATATTCTTATCCGTCTTTTCGTTGCACTCGTCCAGAACCACGAAAAAGAGGTCGAATCGACTCATGATGGGCGCGCTCATCTGTAGGTTTGCTCTCAACGTCTTCTTTCGATCATATCTGCCTCCGATAGGATTCGCAGCAGCGAGGATTGATGTCCGTGCATTGAGCGTAGCATGGATGCCAGCTTTGGCGATAGAGATTGTTTGTTGTTCCATGGCTTCGTGAATGGCGACCTGGTCGGATAGATCCATTTTGTCAAATTCATCTATGGCGCAGATTCCATTGTCGGCGAGCATTAGTGCACCTGCTTCGATGGTGAAGTCGCCAGTTTCCTCGTCCTTTACTACGGCAGCAGTAAGACCGGCAGCAGATGAGGCTTTTCCTGAAGTGTAAACTGCACGAGGGAGGAAGGAACAAATGTACCTATGACAGTATGAGTTGAGTGTGAAGGATCGGGAAACGAAAACGTACTTCAAGAACTGAGATTTCGAGGTGGACGGGTCACCGACGATACAAATATTGATGTCTCCTCTCAGATGCATGCCCTCTCCTGTTTGTTTGTGTACTCCACCCATAAGTTGTAAAAGCAGGCCTTTTTTAACAATTTCATGACCATAAACGGTTGGAGCAATACTCTCTACCAGACGTTGGTAGATGTTGTCGGACTCGATCATGGCCTTGAGCTCATCAAACTCAGGTTCAGTGAGTGATTGGATGAAGGATTGACCGCTTTCTTCGCCAATTTCTGCTTCTCCACGAATGTTGGTGCCGCCCTAAGAAAGCCTTGATAAGTAGAGTGCAAGTGAATGAAACATTAGAATTTCACCATTGCGTCTGAATCGTTTACCATACAGGCCAAAAAGGCAGTCTTGTATTGTAGATCTCGCACTCCCAGAGTCTTCAATCCAGTGACTCCTCCACCAGTACCTGCAGTAGTAGAACCGCCTCTGTTCGCCTCGCGTTGCAACTGAGCATTTTCGCCTCCTGGAAATCCCATCTGGCTGACGTCTGGGACGACGATGAATGTACCAGTGAAGACACACTTGTCTCCGGCCTTTGCTCTTTCAACCAGCTCAGAGCGAAGAATGACGTCTAATGAGCGAGGCATGGACCCGGTCGGTATTTCGGAAGGGTTTTCCTGAATTCTGACCTTCTGCCAGTCAGTGAATTTTGAGGTTTCGATTTGGAGTTGCCATGCAGTCTGGTTTCCACATGTTGGATTAGGACAGAGCGCAGGCTGAGAGTTAATCTCAGCAAGAATATCTGAGCTAGCACACGAACCTTACCTCAGTATATTTGAATTGCTGCTCAATATCGTTGACCAAGCCCTTACATACTTCGCAGATGAAGCTTCCAAAGAGTAACTCAGGGCGAACTTCGCTTGTACGCGTAACAGTGCCACTAATACTCATCAGAGTACCAATCTTGTGCGTTCGAAGCTCCCGAATGCCAGAGACCAACGGGAGATGATAGAACGCCACATTGAACTCTCTTGACTGGAGGTTAGCTGAGTCTGTAGTCGCCGCAGTGGGGTTGACTTTAAGATATTCCGGCTCATACTCTTCTACCAGGTTGTGCAAGGCGCGACGAAGATAAGGGAGGAAGCGATAATATTGAGTCTGAATCGCGGTTGCGAGCACATCTTCTTTGGCGAGGATATGACCATAGTCCACGTAGAGGGTCGTCAACTCGTATGCGCGCATAGTGTGAATTTGTTCTACGTAGATTAATTCTCCTTCAGTAATATCAGGCAGATCGCCGTCGGACATTGGTGTAGAAGCAAGCGCGACATCTTCTGTAAATCTGAAATACGAGTTCGATGAAGACACAGATAAAACAAAAGAGAAAATCAGCGCACGTTCTGAGAAAAGTTTCGAAGTTCTCTGTCACTCGTTCTCCTACTGTATCATGAACCAAAGGCACATCTCCCAGTTGCTGCGTCCTTGGCCTTCTCCTTTTGCGCGAAGCAGCGGATTCCTGCGAATCGCCTGCTTCGGCGTCGTCTAGAGCCAGAGCGTCAGTTCGTCGTTTGGGTGTTGAACGGCCATTCGTTAATTGAGACTGAGTTGGTATTGGAGCACTGCTTGGAGGAAGAGATGAACGACGACCAGCAGGAGAGGAAAGTTCTGACATGATGATGGGGTTGCGCAAAACTACACCAAAAGACTTGCCCTAAAGCCATATTTACCACGTGCATTGCGAGGTTAGCCCGGACACACAAACTCAACGTCGATGCTTATGCAGGACCTTGAGCCTCTCGATCCGTCTTATGTCCAAAAGATCCTATCTAGACCACCTTTTGTCCACATTTCAGGCGTTATAAACGTACGGGATCTTGGCGGACATCCATCTAGTACTCACCCAGGCAAAGTTACAAAGCCAGGTTTCGTCTATCGTTCCGCAGAAGTAGCTGGTATCACGGATGAAGGTGCACATTGTACTTTGATGATTCTCCGTGTCTAGGCTGAACTGCGTAGGAAAGGAACAAGTCCGTCGCTTAGGAATTCGAAAGATTTTCGACTTGAGATCCGACACCGAAATCTCGAAATACAAAGCTCCTTTGCCTGTCATTGAGGGCGTAGACTTGTTGCATATCCCCGTTTTTCAAACTGAGGACTATAGTCCGGAGATGATGGCCAAGTAAGTACGTGCATCTAGTCTCTACTTCCCAATGCAACCCAGCTGACTTTTCAAACCAGGCGTTACCAACTTTATGCCAGTGGCAAAACTGAGGTACCCATTCAAAGTCTTTTGGATACGTACACGATAACACCAGTCGACTTGACAGGCATTCATGGAGCTATACTCTCAAATACTTGATCACGGAGGTCCAGCCTTTGGCTCGATATTACGATTCATTCGCGATCATGCCAACGAAGCATGCATGTTCCATTGTACGGCTGGCAAAGATCGAACTGGGATTATGGCAGCTATTCTACTTAAAGTGTGTTGCATCAAATTCTCTTACTTATCCATTGCGCTGATTAGTCGCCGAAATCTAAGCTCGCAGGGGTAGACAATGCTGTCATAGCCAACGACTATTCATTGACTCGCATAGGTCGTGAACCAGCACGGGCAAAGATAATGGAACGACTATCCAAAGAACCTCTCTTTGCCTCAAATAATGAAGCTGCTTTAATCATGTTTACATGCCGGTATGTTCTGTCTACCAAACACACATTCTGAATGCCCATCACAGATATCTTCAGTGAAGAAACTATGCTTGCTTTCCTCGAATTACTTGATACAAAATATGGTGGCGTTGTAGAATACATCAAAAATTATGTCCACCTCTTCGAAAGCGATATCGACATAATTCGAAACAACATGTTTGTATCTCCCGATAGAGTGGCAGAAGAGGATGATACCCGGAGATGATTCATTACCCCAGGATGTTCGAGTACTCGTTTGTGCGTACGTAGTCGGTCTATCGTCATCATTAAAAAGCGTGAAATACATGTAAGTATGCACCAAACGTCCCATGAATATAAATCAGCAGATTCACTTCCTAGTCAAACTAATCGTCCGTCTGCCTTTCTGTGCTTGCTGCGTAATCGCCGCAGCAGGATTCGTAGCCCCACTCGAACCACGAGCTCTCGGGTTCAACGGAGAGAGAATCGGTGCTCGCGACATTGGTCCTGGCGGCGACGTCGTGTTAACACTGACGGACAAATCACCCGTCACCTTCCTCCGTATCCCTGGTCGACCGTTCACTGGGGAACGCCCGACTCGCTCACTTTGATCGCTTTGTCTGTCAAACTCAGGGAAGCTAGAGAAAGAAGTCATGTCTGTGCCAAGAGCCTGTCTGCGAGCCTTTTCGTGCTTTGACTGGACTGCCCGGAAGTGTTGTAGCAGCTCCTGCCACTTAATTTCGTCCCGTGCTAATTTTGAGCGACCTGAAAGCGGACCAACGGTGCTATGTAGCCATCAATGAGAATAAGCTATTGAGGAAAGATGGTTGTGACTTACGGTTTTGGAGCAATGTGAAGAAAGCCGGCTGAATTGACGGCGTTCAAACGATTTCGCAGAGAGACGAAAGCAGAACTTTGTGGTAATAACATAAGTAATCCATAGAGACATTTAAAAAGATGAGGATATCGTTCAGGTTCCAGAAGTTGGAGACGGATATCTAGGAACAACTGTCAATTCTCCGTTTCAAACGAGCCATTAGTTGGAAATAACTCGCAAGTAAAAACAGGAGACTCAATGAGTTGTACCAGTTTGTCGATTTGTACAAGCATAGGGACTGTTATCTCCAAATCGGCGCTGGAGAAACAATTATAAACATAGGGTAGAGCAAACAATGGGCCAAAACTTACAAGATATACAAGAGGTTGGATGCATGCTCGTATGCCTGAGCTAGAAGACACAGGGAGAATACCGCCACCGCATTATGACACCAGGATCGATATAGCGTCGTGAATAGTGCCTGACCATCTTGCTGGAAGTTTCATCAGGGACGAAGACAGTTGATGCACCGAGGATAGCTTACCCGCGTCTCAAGACTCTTTAACCGTTTTCTGAAGTCGGCCAATTCAGGGGATGTGATAAGAATGATGTTCAACTTTTGCACGATAACACTAGCGAATTCGAGATCCTATAGGTAAGTTTATCAGTAATGTTCAGCGGCAGATAGGACCGACACTTACATCTTCCTTCTCCAGAATCTCGGCAAATGTTTTATATATTCGTTCGGTATTCAGGTTCAGACATAGCTGACGGATAATAAGACTTCCTCTTGTCTCTAATAGCCGCCTATCCGTGCTGAACAGTTCCAAAAGATTCATCATGAATGCTTTGAAATACGTCTCTTCAGAGCTGGAAGAGATTTGCGCCAACAGCTGCAGGTCGTGCTTGATAACCTCTTCCGAACTGTCCGACAAAGTCTTCAGTAGCGCAGGAAACGTTCCGTCATCCATAGCCAATATTTTTCTAGGTGCCTTCTGATGAAGCATGATTAACCATTTCAAGGCAGCCACTCTCGTCTCTTCAAACTCGCTTAGGAACTGTATTGTCAACTCGTTGACCGTAGCCTGGTAGTCAAAGATATCTGGTTCCTCTGTGATGGAGGCTTGAAGGTTTTGATTTGAGTGGCTGATGACGGAAACTGGAGACTGAGGTCGACTAGGAGATGGTAGGGTTTCTGAAACACCTGCTCTCGGAGTCATGGACAAATCTACACCACTGCCGCGTGGGCGTACAAGTGACACGCCACTGGCCGAAGAAGAATTGGCATTTATAAGCAGAGGTGGGGTCGTTTCCGTTGCTGCTTCGGGAGATGAAGCATCTCTGGAGGAACTGGGATCTTTCGCCATCGTAGGCTGCCGCGAATTCGAAGCAGTAGTGGGAGCTGAAGCAGCGGTAGGAGTTGGCGAAATTTGGAAACGAGTAGACGGTGGTTTCTCCTGGGAGCGTGTCGGTAATTCTGTTGGGGAAGGAAGGACTTGTATGACGTTAAGTAAGAGCTTGTTGGTACGGACGGCGATAGTCTGGATCATGTTAGCATGATGGGCAAGATTCGGAAGGATTGCAGGAATTAAGCGTGGAGTGAATGGAATCATTACTTCAGAGGCGAAGCTGATGAACTCGGCCAGCCACCTTAAAGCAGTCGATTGTTGTATTTCGTCATCTGCCTTGGCGATCAATGTGAGTTAGCGTGGATGAAGCAGAGAGCATACGTTCTCCGTCTAGCTGCTCAATCAGAATCTCAACGATGGCAGAAAAGTCAATTTTTACACCCTGGCCGGGAACCCAAGCTACATGAGAGCCTAATAAGCACGCAAATATTACACAAGGTGGTAAAGACGTACATCCAGCGTCTCTAGCGTCCAGATCTGACGCGGAGTCTTCCTTGTATTCCGAGTCCGAATATCGAGCATCATCGTGATCAGAAAGAAACGCTGTACGTTCAGGCGAATGAGTAATGTTGTGCACAGTTTGGCCACCCTCCGAAGGGAGAATGGATTCAGTGTCTCCTCCAGTATGTGTAGACTTGGCCAACTTTTCTGAGCGTTGTTGAATCACAGTAACATCACGAATTTCTCGAAGAAAATCTGCAAGTAAAACCTCTGTAGCTACTCGGACGTCTTCCGTGGGATCCGACAGATATTTTCTTTGCAGTCTTTAGAGAACGACCGTTTGATTAAAGAACAGGGACTCACAGAAGGCCTTCGAGGAATTCTGGTAGATACGATATCAGCTCGAGCTCGGGAACAGAGTCCAAGACCGTAATCCATGACACCAAATAGCTTCTGGTGAAAGGACTGACGACATAGATTCGTTCGCGTAGCAGAGGGATGAAGTGAGCTAATGAAAATGCTTTCTTGGCGGAATATGGATCGACGGGATGCGGCACAAGGACTCCCTGGCTTTCGTCGTAGGCCTTTTCGGTTTCAGCGTGGATTGGTATGTAAACTGATGCAGATTCAGCAACGATGTCCTTGAGAAGTCTGTCTAATAGCTCTGCGCCATTCTTTACAGATAACTCCGAATCTGCCGCAAGCTATCAAGCAATTGTCAACTTGATCGTATGGATGAAATTGGAAAAAAAAGCACCTTGCTCAGAGCATCGAAGATTTCGTTGAAATAAATCAGCACTTCGCCTTTCGACACCTTGGCTATATTATACAGGCACTCGGCAGAGAAGTATCGGATACGATTCTCAGGATCCACGAAGCAGTCGAGAACAGGATACACGAATTTGTCCATGTAAGGCGCGACGTCGACCCCCAAGGCGATAGCGGTGCCAGCCAACCCGATGAGACCCCCGTTCCGGACATGCAGAGCATTGTTTGGGTTGCTAAACATGTCCACCAGCTGGTCGATAATCAATGAAATACGTCGGTCATCTCCTTGTTGGTGGCATTCTCGTATTAGCCTACAAGAGGGAAAAACTGAGCGAAATTTTCAATAACCTCCAATGATAGGTTACTTTTCGAGTTCAAGAGCAGCTGCCTTTCGCTTTTCGTAGATTTTATCAACAAGTTGTTTGGAAACCGCGGAATCTGCTGAAAATAAGCCATGTTTCCCGTGTAGGATAATGAGAACATACCCATGGAAAGGTATAACCTGGGTATCGAAAGATTTATCTACTAGTCTTCATGAAGGGACAGGAACAAAACAAATAGTGACGTTATAGCAGTCACGCCGCTAAAGCCTTAAACTGGTACTTTTATTCTCCAAAATTTCTCAATGTTAAGTACTGTCCTCAATAGTATCAGCAATTTCGCTGACATTCCACTCTCGGTTTCAACGTGTTTGATGATTTCATTCACAGCTTCTATGTAATAGGTGATTCTGTTTTGCATACATTCTATGGAACCCTCTGCAGCCTGCTACATATCATCAGTGATTAAAGCTGTTTGCCTACGACGTCTAAGAGGACAGGAGCAATACTCCCATTCTCGAACGCTCTGAAGATTTTTGCTATTTCTGTTCCAATCTCCGTCTTGTCTTTCTCGGGATCTCCCCAATGCAATTCAACTCCCAGCTCACCACGAACGAATTTATATAATGCCTTAGTACGCCCTAGTAGTTCGTAGCCCTTGGATTCCGCCGAAGGGATGTAAGTATCTTTGGTATGGATAAAAGCTTCTCGAGCTCGAGCGCTCATAGTCTCTTGCCATCCTTCGACAGATGATAACGTTATATCCTTGTTCGGATACAACTTACGCTTCAGCTGCTTTAGAATATATCCAGACAGCTTTCGGAATACTCCCTCAAACCGGGAATAGCTGTCTTCCCATGTTGTGGCATTCAAGAGCACGACGAGTGGGTGAGTTATTTCCCGGAAAAAGGTTTCGTCGTCGGTGGTGATAGAGGATACGTGGCCGAAATGAGCGACAGTTTCGGATCGTAGGGCTTCGAATAGTGAATGACGGAAAGTAAATTCCATGGCTCGAAGATCAGTCGCTTGAACGAGAGCATACAGGTGGGTAGACATGATCTGGATAAACGGTAAGCTGTGAATGTATGACAGTATAAACATCGTATGGATCTTACCATCCTAACCAATTTGACGGCATCCATCGTGTAACGTACACTGATGAGAGCCAAAGAGTTGATAGCCCTTAATGAACCAATCAGTGAGGATTGCTACTCCGGGACTTGGAATTTTTGACACGTACTGATTGTGCATTTCCGCAGAGATAACGTGCGTGCTCACAGGATTGGCCAAATATGCGATCTCTTTCGGAGGCATCGAAGGTTCGGCTTATAATTAACCAGGAAAATTGGCTTACCAGACAGATATGAGGCTGCCGCAATGTCAGATGCCTTCATGCAATAATCCAAGCTTGGTTCATTCACAGACAGATTCGGTGGAAGACCTTTGTTCATATGGTTGTTCAGCAACTCCGTTAGTTGTGTGTATGTGAGTTTTGCTGCATTTTTTTTTAGTAGGCACATAGAAAGAAATTCATGGGGCTATTTACCCATATGGTGTAAAGCTAAGCGCATCTTCTCGCTAGCCTATGGACGGTGTTCACTCAGAGACCTCCTCGGAAGCAAGGTGAGTAACATACAGACGTAATCCTGCCGGTGGATCAACTTAGTGCTCGATTCAGAATGCTCCTTAAGAGGAACGTACGACATTGCCATAAAATTAGCACCATGGTGGATATAATTAGAATCAATATCAACGACCGGATTAAGTATCTGAATCGAAACATTTGCATTTGGATGAAGAATTTCGATGTTGTCATCTAACTCACCTGTAGTTGAGTTGAGTTCAATGTCAATTTGCTCTTGGGCGAGTAGCAAATCCTCTAGCGAAGGTCCGATCCACTGAGGTGATCCCCGAACGCAGTAAGTGTCTTGACGAAGTTGGCCCTCTGGATCTGACTCTTCATGCTGTACCCGGGCAAGCTTCGATGACTTTAAAATGTATCGTATGTTAGTCGCAACCTCAATCTGTCCTTTGTGCGGGCGAGAAAGCTCGTGCAAAAAAGGCTGAAACGGTTCCTGTGATCCCTTGATAGCTTCAACAGCTGACACGGTGAAGTCTTTGTGAGTTTAAAATATTGTAAAATCAATCACTGATTATTACCATAGGCCCCAAGAACTTGGGAAGCTAAGGCAAGAATGTGGCAGTCGTGAATTGCGAGAGCTGATACTGCAGCGGAGGCAGCGGTTCCATTTACAAGAGCTAGGCCTTCTTTTGCAATAAGATCAATAGGCTCTAAATTCAATTTCTCCAACAACGTAGCGGAGTCGTAAATTTTTCTGTCCTCTCTGACAATACCATCAGTCAAACTGCTACGAGGATCCCGCAAATACTTACCCTTCCCCATGCCAAGCGAAAATATCGGGGTTTCCGGTGAGAATGCTCGAGATATAAGCCAAAGGACCCAGGTCCCCAGATGCACTGATGCTTTGACGGAGAGGGGCGCAAGGTGCGACATTCTCTTGAATCAATTTATGAAGGTTCTCGATGATGATCCAACGCGTTCCCGACTGAGCTCGTATAATGGAGTTGAGTCGCACAAACATAGTGCCGCGAATCCAGTCTTGAGGTAATAATAGCGAATATTCCTCTGGAGTCAGAACCTTCTCGCCTTTAGAAGACCTAAAGTCCGGGAGAATACCGCACTGTATGCTGGCTAGAAGAGCTTTCTGGGTTCGTTAGAGATGTACCTCAGTTTGGGCAGTCACGCAATGATTACGCAAAAAGCACCTGCAATAGCGCAGTTCTCTTGGTCCTCGTTGTTGCTGCACAGAAGTGTTGAATGAGCATTGGGACAAACTGATCTGTGATTACTTACCGCTTCCACCGAAACCGGTGGTAACTGTTCAGAGACAGCTCAGCGTGGAAAAGGATCGGGTATAGAAATTGTTTACCGCCATATTGAGACTGGACTTCCAGCGCCAGACTTTGCACGACATCGACAGCAGCAGAAATGCGCTCCTTGGTGGCATCTGAATCGTCAATCTTGGGAACGTGGTTTTTGCTGGAGATACCGTTCGGACGACTGAATGGTTGAAGAGGAAACATATGCATCAAATTAACGTACCGTGAAACAGCGATGACCGAAGGTACGTCCAACGAGTGGCCATCAATAAAAGCAAAGCCAGTGCCGTTGTCGTAGGAATGAAGAGCTGAGAGCTGGGAAGCAAGTAGACCCAAGTGAGCTGAAGCCATGGAACTGTAAATTTTGACCGGGCTTGCACCTAGTATTTATGGGATGAGGTCTTGGGGTGGCGGACTCGGAACAACTTGAAGGGGTCCTACTGAGGGTATTTCCATTTGTTTGAATCCGCTATGAACGGTCGACCCTTCAAACGGTCAGTCATGATTCTTGACTAGAACTTGTAACCAAATGCACATGTAGCCTCAGATGCACAAATTGGAAGCACAAATGAACCGAAAGATTGATCCTGTGATGATCTTGAGCATATTACGAGTCTGTGATTGCTAATTCATGGTATTAATGGCGGCATTTAGCACTCAATCCCTTGATTCGACTCGGAAAGTTGAGTTAAACCATTTCGTAAAAGCGTATCTGCATCTGTATCTACGTTATATCATTAAATGAGTTGAACCAGACGGTTCCAAATCTATGGAACCCTTTTGGAAATAGAATGGTGGTGGAAGACGGCCTGAG
This sequence comes from Lentinula boryana, assembly GCA_027886635.1. NCBI lineage: Eukaryota > Fungi > Basidiomycota > Agaricomycetes > Agaricales > Omphalotaceae > Lentinula > Lentinula boryana. The sequence goes on along the minus strand of MU790822.1, from coordinate 5,018 downwards.
ATGATGATTACAGGACACAGGCTGGGCAATACTAGGATAGTGTGTTTATTAAGTTGGTCGCTGACTCAAGGTCTGCTTGATCCCATGGACTCTCTTGCCAATCCCTCTGCCAATCCTCCATTTCCTGAGGATGTGCCGACTCATCCTCTAGAAGTTATCAACTACAAGCTTCTTCTGGGTAAAGATCAAGCTGAAATTCAGAAATTTTGGACTGCCTGCAAGACTCTTGGGGTAAGCTGCTCGCCAGACTCACCAACCCCAATGGTTCTATCGCATTACTAACGTATCATCCATAGTTCTTCTAGTGAATATTCATCTCCATATCCCAATGAGTGCAGGTTCCCCACTGATCGATTTCTTCCAATAGTCTCTCCGAGCACGAAATCCAGGCAAATGAGATTTTTGAAATAGGCAGACACTCTCTCCGTAATCTTCCTCAAAAAGAAAAGCTTAATTTCCTTCACAATGCCAACGCTGGAGACAGCTTTGGGTAATGCGCTGGTTTTAGTTGATCTTTATCTGTACTAATCCTCACTGCTAACTTTTGTAGCTACAAGCCTCCCGGTGCCAATCTCACTAACGCATCCGGAGGTGTCGATACAGTAGAATGGTGGAACATCGCCAAAGACGATGTCTTATCCTATCCTCAGATCGCATATCGCACATACGCTGCACCAATCAATGTTAGTGATCTCTGCATAACGTTCCAGAGTAGCTGCTCCCCTCCTCTAACAACAGCATGTATACATTTTCAGGACGCCATGGATAAGCTCAAAGACTTCGTGGACAAATCAGAAAGCGTTTCCCGAACCTTACTTCAGATACTCAATGAAATGCTCCGTCTTCCAGAAGGGTTTCTCGATTCTTGTCATATTGCCTCAAAGCCCAGTACATCAGAAGTTACCCTGATTCGTAATCCTGGAAGGGAGAAGGCTCCCAGTTTCTCAGAGGAACAGCTTGCCATCGGTGCTCATACTGACTTCGGATCTATTGTTAGTTGCTCTTTTCTGTTCCCCTTTTGGTGATTGAACAACAATTCATCTAGTCTTTGCTCCATAACGTCTTGGGAGGGTTGCAAGTACTACCTCCGAGCACCAAGGAGTGGATTTATATCAAGCCTATTGACGGTCACATCATCTGCAATCTGGGTGACGCATTGTCAGTTTTCAGTGGAGGACTCCTGTAAGTTTTGATATTTCTGCATTTGCGTAACTTTAACATCTTCAGCCGGTCGAACCTTCATCGCGTGATGTAGGTGTAATATGTTTTATGTTGGGGTTGCTCGAAGCTAATCCTATCTTGTAGTCCGCAACCCGGGGCTCAGATCCACTGGGATCGTTGGACACTTGTGTATTTCTTCAGGCCGCATGGTATTTGCGAGATGAGACCTTTGATAGAGAGCGAAATCATCAAAAGTGCGGCAGAAGAGAGTACCAATTCATTCCCTCACGGGATTTCCGCTGTCGAATGGTTCCAACGAAGGACCAAATACTTCCATAAGGATGAAGAAACTTCTGTACGTTTTTTACATGCAATACCCTTTCTTGTGAGACTGATTCTGTGCAAAGGCAGCGGAAAGCTGGAAGCAGGCCAAGGGAACTGAACATAGCGAGTTTTAACAACTATCAATCTGAATACAACAAGATGACTGCAAATCTTGCTTGGATATTGGCGTATGTCGCATACAATATCTGTAATCTGTACCACTACACTCGTTTTGATTTTGACATAAAGGCCACCCCAATAGCGCAAAAAGCTGTTGCAACAGCCATAACACCTTGATTTTAGTGAGAAGATAGTTTCACCCAGAATTTCAGATTGACTGTGAACGTACCAACAAATATCTCTACCTTTCGATACCCATGACTGCCATATCTCTCATATGATGCAGTCTTGCTCTTGTCGTGCAAAGCTGCAGCAATGATGGGCCCAACAATTGCTGCTATACCTTTGACCACTCCAAATGCTCCAAATGCGAGACTAACGTGTTCATGAACTGGCCCTGAAAATAAAAATGGTGTTGTAGAAGTTCATCATGCGCAATATTGATCAAGCTACCTGCAATCTCAGTAGCAGCTGCAGGCCATACACCAGGAAATCCACCACTCTACAAAATGCAGATATAAAATCACCACTATCAAACAATGAATGGCCTAAAGAAATACTCACTAAACCTCCAAAAACGAGAGCAAACGCGAAAATGAGTCCAAGATGGGTGGCAAACCCCCAAAGGAGAAATGCACCCAATGCACTACCCAGACCACTGAATAATATCACAGCTGCAAACGGATAAGAGTCACATATTCTGCCAAAAAATATATAGCAGACTACAGAGGAAGCATTGAATAATGCAAGTACAATTGTCGGGGAAATAGTGGATGTGGTCAATGTGGATGTGTACGTAGAGATGAATACGCTGACAGGGAAGAAACCAAGAGCTTGAACAGCATTCGTTGCTAACTGTAAAGCGATTGCTGAGAGCCTGAGTAAAATCTTTGACCGGAGTATCTACCATGCATAGAAGGAGAGGATTTTTGATAAAATTTGTCATTCCCGACGGCCACGATGACCTGGGCCTGTCGATTCCGGGTTTTCGTACTGGCAAGCGTGGATTCGAACCAAACAGGGCCAAGCTGCAGCAGACACCCAATATGATTGCCCATACTCTAGTTTACTAGATAAATCATTTGGTTTAATCAGAACGCGATTGACAATGCATACCGCATTGTCCAGCTAAAGCCGATCTTGTCGAGGCATGCGCCAATTGCAAGAGGAAAAGCAAAACTAGTTATCATGAGCAAGAATCAATTTGACTCAATGGAGCATACCCTCCGATCCCAGAACCACCGAATATAATTCCACCTGCTAGTCCTCTTCGCTGAACAAACCATTCAGAGAGCCACATTATGATTGGAGCATATAGAACTCCTGCAGCAAGTCCAAAAACGACTCCTTGAAGGATAATTAATTGCCATACCTAGAGAGGCAGATTAGCGATTTTTGAGTGTACAAATTTGGTAAATAGGGTTGATCGGACTTGAGTCGCAAAACTAGAGACCGTGAGTGCCGCCACACAGATAAATAGCGAAAACCACATCGCTGGCTTCACTCTTTCCGGGTAACGTTGACAGACTAATGGATGCGCAATTTCGTCAAGTCACCTTGCGCAATTGAGTCCTACGCACCTGCAATTACAGCGATAATTTCAATATACTGAATTGCTAAAGACGCCGTTCCAATTAGTGATGTTCAGGGCCGGGCCGGGCTCAAAGCCCCAGGCTTGGGCTGGGCTTCATCGGGCCTGGGCTCATATAAATCCAAGCCTGAGCTCTGAGCCCAAGCCCAGGGCTCAAAGCCCCGGGCTCAGGCTTGAGCCCGGGCTCGTGGTACTAAAAAAGAAAATGGGGATATATATGACTACAACATGTTCTTGGCTTATAAAGGAACAACATTTTAAGGTGTTGGCTTATACACTGAGACATAGTGCAAGTGTGAGAATACAAGGCACAGCTAGAGTACTGTATGAATACGACCATAAGTTCACGTAACGCGTAACGCTACCTGGTGAACTAGGGCGATTTGGAAATCGTAACGCGTAACATACGCTGTTGAACTATCTCGTTTAGTAACGCTGTTGTACATAATGTCACGCCGACTTTTTCCGTTTCTTCCGACTGCTTCCCACCTCAGCGCTTGCAATGTCAAGGTCAGCAGTGAACTCCCAATCTTTACTCATCATCCTCGCTGTCAGCTTTCGGACTCGTTTGCCTCTCCCCATTTCTTTCGTTTCTTCTTGACCTTCTGCTACCACTGCGGGTGCTTCGACATCCGGATCTTCAGCTTCTGCAGTTCGTGTGATTTTACCATTTTCTCCCTCAACAACTCCTTTGCTGACGTCTTTTCCTTCTGAAACAACATAGTCAACAATAGCACCTATCGGAATGTCACAGGAGTCATCAAAACAACCAGTATCTGTAAAGACTGGTTCAGACTCTTCCACCTCCTCTGTCGCATCAGCGACTGCCTTGGACTTATTGCTTGTGTGAGGGCCTTCTGCAGCTTTCTTCTTTTGGCGCTGCTTAGTTACTGGATCTGGAGCTGTGTCATCCTGTGTTAGCTTTTGAAACAAAACTGGGTGCGTCGTTTTGAGTTTGGATAATGCCCGCAAAGTTGACGGTTTCGTCAAGGATTCTTGGGATAAGTCATATTCTCCTGCACGACATAGCTGGAAAGCCTTGAGAAGCATCAGTACCGCTCATACTCAATATAAGTATGTCACTTATTGGCTTACTTTTTGGATGAGTTCAGGCTTATTGATATCGTGATAGGCTTTTACCAGCCATCCAAGGGCTCGGTCACGAAGTGTTGACAATGTGAGATCGAGACGAACCTCCTTGACCTCTGATCGCGAGAGTTGTGCCGAAACCTCTGCAACTATATCACTGTGCGAAGATCGTTTAATCGATTGTTTCAAAACACGTTGGATCCCAACATCAAGAGGCTGAAAGATACCAGTGCAATTCCCGGGGACAAACATGATGATTATCTTGGGGTGTGTTTGCTTCATCCACGTCAAGAATTCCTCCGATTTGTGGACTGACCAACAGTCAATCTTCCAGATCGAATACTGATTTTCGGGGTCATCAATACCCAAGTCGAGCTTTTTGCGTTCAAAATATGGTGCGATTATGCTGTTAACGAGAGATTTCATCGTATCTATTGTTGACCAGTAGGTGTCACTCTTCGAAGGCTCTAGCCGAAAGCCTAAACGTTGCGCTTCAGCATATGATGGTGCATTGCGGCTTGGGCATGATACAGTAGTCGCACCCTGGAAAATAGCCTGGAAGGGGAGAAGCTCGCCACTTGCAGAGATTGATGGAACCAAGGTAAAGGCCCGTTTTTCGCCGACTCCAACAACTGGAACTTGACGGTCACCTTTGTGATTCCAGGTAGCACCAGTTCCTTGCTGGTATATAGTTTGTGTCTGATCAGTGTTCACCCGTAGCTCTGCAGGGATA